>JAJMAV010000004.1:0-194679 GCA_030565045.1 Starmera caribaea
TTCTGAGTTCCGCACTCCATCACATAATTGTTTGATATAATAATTTTAATGAGAATTGAAAGGAATTTAAGTGAATTAGAAAGAAAAAAGACTAGATTTAATTAAGATCAAGAAATAAGAAAGAACAGATAAGATATCGAATACAATTAGAAAGAAGAATGAAATAGTCAATTAATTCCAATTACTAAACAATCAATTAGGAATTTACTAGATAGTTAAGTAAATAGAATTAAAACTAATAGATGTTACATGACAAAAAAAAAAAAACCTCTTTTTTTTTTGCTTAATCCCCTACGAGTCCAGCTGTAGCTACCAGCTACCTACAACAATAGAGCCAGTTTGTTGTATATTAGTGAAATATATCTCTATCCTCTTAATTTCTCTCCATTAATAACAGCTTGTCCAATACTCTCCATAACTTCAACTTGAATCAATGAGCCAGTGTTTTCATAAGCCATACTAGCATCATACGCACTCACAATTCTAGGTTCCGTTATTCCAATTTCACAATGTGCCAAAGCTTTAATACAATTAACATATCTAGTTATAGTGATTTTGATACTAGAAGAAATTGAATCATTAACATCACTATAGATTTCAAATGAACTTTCTTCCTCTAATCTTGTTATTGATGTTGATGCTGCTCCAGGGTTATACTGTCCCTTGGCAGAAATCACTGATGCATTTTTATTCAATGTAGTGGTATTATTATTATTGTTATTATTATTATTACTATTTGATTCAGTATTAGATGTTTTCCTTAGCCATATATATCCATTAACCCCTAGAATCACACTAACACTTCCTGGTAATTCATGAGAGTGGTTTTTCGCTCTGACAATCAAGGAACTTGGAACTTTAACGAAAACACCGTTTCTCAATTTACCATATTTTAAAGATCTTGTATGTAATGACGCAGCACCATCTTGAAACAATGATTGAACCTCAGCGTTTAATAAATCTCCTTCTTTCAAGAAAGTTCTCATTTGTAATTCATCAGATTCCGATTTTCTTCTTAGGACACCACCTGGTAAATTAACCGAACCTAACATTAAAATAGCATGTTGTTTAGCTCCAATATCAACTTTCCATCTTTTCTGTCCAACTTCCACAATTCTACCAACAATATGATCACCAGTCTCAGGTTCAAATTTCCCTCTAATTGGAATAACACTTAATAATCTATTGACTCTAGAGATTGTACCTGCAACAGAACTATAGGTCTTGTTATCCAAAAAATATGTCCCATGACCTCTCATCCACTGGGCATCATCAGTGACCAATTCACCTGGTGTCACAACTGATGTTTTCAAAGTAGAAATACGATGTGTATGTTCAGCATCTTCATCTTCATCATCGTCTTGACCATCAACTTGATTCATTTTTTGATCGTTGTCTGAATCCATCTCAATATCTGAGTCGCTAAACTCTGCATCCTCGTAGGCAAAAGTGTTCTTTCTTGTTATGCTCAAAACCTCCATCTCTTCTGTCTTCTGTCTTCTTCTGTCTTTGATTGCAATGAAGAAATAAACACAATATTTTTTTTATGAGATTTTCTCACTGGGTAAAAAAAAATTTGTTTAAAAAGTTTCAATTTTTTTTTTTTTTTGATAAAATTTATTTAACAGAAATTTGGTCACAACTGTTGATTTTAATTGGGGTTTGCAGTCCAGTTGTTTATGTTCAAGTTCAACCAACAGAATCTGAAATCGAGTTTATTACTCATCACCAAAAAATTCAGCTCAAATAGCGTTCAAAATCATCAAAAAATGTCGATATCTCAAGTGTTAAGTGCCAAATATGCACCTCCAATCAATAGAGAAATGAAACAACTAGATAGGGATTTTTTCCATAAAGAAGTTGGATTTGTGGTTGCTAAATTCGAAGAACCAAGATTTATATCTGAATTCACTAAAAAAGCTAACCCATATGTCAATAAATTGAAAAGACTAGGTCATTTGATAAAACATGAAGATGGTACCAAATCAATTTTATTAAAAGAAGAGTTAGACACAGTTTTTAAAGCTCAGTCAGAATTAGGCCCCGAGATCTTGAAATTCATGGATGAGAAAAAAATCTCATTAGAACCATACACTTATAAACTAGATTATAATTTTTGGAAATCTGATGAAATTTTAAATGCAATTTTACCACAAGATTTACTTCATGATGTTCCAACAAGTTTTACACAAACGGGTCACATTGCACATATCAACTTAAGACCAGAGTATAAACCATTTGATGAATTAATCGGACAAGTTATTCTAGATAAAAACCCGGTGTTACGTACAGTTGTTGATAAAATTGATAATATTCATGAAGTTTATAGAACTTTCCCAATGAAAGTCATTGCAGGTGATAATGACTTGGTTGTGGAACAAAGAGAATCGAATTGTGTTTTCACTTTTGATTTTTCAAAAGTTTATTGGAATTCAAGATTACATACAGAACATGGATTATTGGTTCAATCTTTCAAGCCAAATGAGCTGGTTATTGATGTTATGGGAGGTGTTGGACCATTTGGTGTGCCAGCTGGTAAAAGAGAAATTTTTGTGATATGTAATGACCTAAATCCTGAAAGTTATTCATATATGAAGAAAAATATTAAGAATAATAAAGTTGGTAATTTTGTTAATTCATATAATGTTAATGGTAGAGATTTAATCAAAAATTGTGTTGAATATGTTGAGAATTTCAGAAATGGGTATAGCAATGGAGAGTTAGTTTTACAAGACACTAGAAAAAGAAAACATGATGGTGATGAGAATTCACCAAAACAAGAAACTATTAAAAGAATTATTTCAGTTCCAAAATTCCCAAGTCATTTTATCATGAATTTACCAGATAGTGCGTTAGAATTTTTGAATGAATATATTGGAATTTATCCCGAATCAATGAAAGAGATTCCTGGGTTTAAATTACCTATGGTCCATGTTTATTGTTTCGAAAAATTTGATGCAAATGAATCACCAGAACCAACAATGGAAGTTTTACATAAAAGAGTCTATAAAAGAATGACGAATATAATGAATTATGAAGATTTGGATTTCAATAGCATTAATTTCCATTTGGTTAGAAAAGTTGCACCAACAAAACCAATGTTTAGAGTTAGTTTTGAATTACCTGAAGCATTAGCATTTAGAAAAAATTGATCGTTGTATTCATTATATAGTTTTAAAAGGTTATAGACACATAAGAAGAAGAAAAAAAGTGTAGATTTCAGTATTTCAATTCACCTTTAACGTTATCCCAAAATTGATTAATAAAATCAATTTGATCTTGTTTTGGAGCACCTCTAACAAAAAGATAAACTCTACTATCAATTGAATTTTCCCAATCGTTTTTGTTACCACTAACAATGACACCACCAGTTTCTTTTAAAATGATCCAACCTGCACAAACATCCCACATTTGGCAGCCACCTTCCCAATAAGAATCCAGTTGACCAGAAGCAACATGAGAAATATTCATTGCCGCGGAACCAAAAGATCTGAAGCCATGAATAAAACCATGGTTCTTACTTAACAACGACTTGAAAGTCTCCATTTTAATATCAAATAATTCACCATCTCTATCAGAACCACCTTCTAAAGCAATAATTGAACTTTGTAAAGTTAAAGGTTTTGTAGATAATTTGGGTAATTTTGCACCATTTAAAAAGGCACCTTGTCCTTGAACAGCACTGAACATTAATTTCAAATGTGGATTATAGATAACACCAACAACTGGTTCTTTACCCACTGCAAAACCTAGGGAAATACAAGAATAAGGGAAATTATGAATGAAATTTGTGGTACCATCAATTGGATCCACAATAAACGTTGGATCGTCAGTTAATTTTGTAACACCTTCAACAAAAGTTTCCTCTCCAATGAATTTATAATTTGGGTAAGCTTTTTGAATCTTTTCAGCAACGATGCTTTCCACTAATTTATCAATTTTGGTGACTAAATCAACTGAATTTTTCTTATCATCAAAAGATTCTTTGCCTGCTTTGCTGCTGATAAGTTCACCTGACTCGGTGGCTAAGCTGATTAGAAAATCTTTGATTTCTTCCAATTCGTTCAATTGTAGCATTTTGTTGGTTTCCTCCTATTAAATTCTTCTTGATGTTTAGAAATTTTTTACAATTTTTTTGTATGAAAAACGCGTTAATAATTAAATTTATTACCATTTTTGAAGTTCAACAAACAACAACGGAAGCAACGATGGACGAAGATTACGAGATAGAAGACGTTGAGAACGACACCAAGAAGGATTTTGAAAGTGTACGTATGACCGGATCTTTCGAAAAAACTGTTTAATAACAATTTTTTTTTTTTATTTCAATTACAGCCAATAAACAAGATCGTGATCAGAGTTGTGAGAACAATGCTTGCCCTGAACAACTCATCCACCGCCATCACAAGAGCAGCATTGCAGAAAAACGCGTGGGGAGAAATACCCATGACCAAAGCTCCGTTTGACAAAGTGTTCAAATTAGCTAATGATAAATTACAAAAAATATACGGTTATAAAGCTGTTTCCTTGGGAGCTAAAATGACAGCTAATAGTGGTAAAAAGGAGAGTAAAGCAGCTGAACAGTATGCATTAGTGAATACGATGGATTACCCATTCATGAAGTTTCAATTGGAGGTTGGATGGAGTGGTAATGCGAATCATTTATTCCATAGTGAATTGAATGAGGAGAGAAAAGATTATAGGAATAATAAGCTGATGTATCCTACGCTCAAGTCAGATGAAGAAATGGCGTTCAATGGTGTTGCGTTGGTTGTCGTTAGTATTGTGATGGTTTGTAATAATCATATTAATGAGAAAGAGTTGTTTGATAAATTGGCGAAATCGTTTGGTATCACAGATAATGGGCCGCTAGCTGTGTTGAATATGACCAGAGCTGAAATCATGAAACTGTTGTGTCAACGTGAGTATTTGAGTAAAGTGGAAACAGGAGCTCCAGATTCTACAGAGAAAGTAGTCGAGTACTCCGTCGGGAGAAGAGCCAGAGTGGAGTTTGATAAAGAGGGTGTTGTGCAGTTCTTGCGTATCATCTACAATGAGACTGGCGAGACTGTTGAAGATGAGGATGAGGAAGGTGAAGATGGTGAGGTCAAGACTGATCCATTTTTGGAGCAGGTGAATGCTACTTTGAAGCCAGTTTTTGGGTGATTTTTGCAGTAAAAGTACCAGAAGAAAGGTAAGTGCAACCAGTCTACACTCTGAGCAATTCCAACTGCTTCAAATCATTGTCAAATAGATCAAAAATTGAAATAAACAGTCGAGCATAAATTTAAAATCAAAAATTTTCGGTTTGCACACGCTGCACCTTTTTTTTTTCCTCGTTTAAAAAACACGTAAAAAAAATGAAAATCAAATACATAAATTTGTTGTTGTGTGATAATTTACTTATTTATCTTTCGATTGATCAGCTGAAGAAAGAAAGAAAGAAAGAAAGAAGCACAGAAATGGCACTCGACACACTGGACTTATCAGTGCTTACAGCACTCGCACTTGCACTCATTGCGTATTTCACTAAAGGATCGCTGTGGGCAGTGGCCAACGACGGCACAAAAGTCGTTTCTGGGACAAGAGACATTGCTGAGACCGTCCAGGCAAACAACAAGCAGTACCTGGTGCTATACTGCTCACAAACAGGGACTGCAGAAGACTATGCAGGCAAATTTGCTAAAGAATTGAAGTCCAAATACAAATTGAACGTGATGGTTGCTGATGTTGAGGATTATGATTTCGATAACTTGAACACTGTTGGTGTTCCTGTTGCATTTTTTGTGTCAACTTATGGTGAAGGTGATTTTCCAGACAGCTCATTGGGGTTTGACGAGTATTTAGGAGGATTGAATGAAGATGATTTAGCAGGTTTCAAATACTCCATTTTTGGGTTAGGTAATTCAACCTATGAGTTCTATAACGCTGCTGGTGAAAGAACAAACAAACTGTTGCTTGGTGCAGGTGCTCAATTGATTGGCTCTTTTGGTAAAGGTGATGATGGAGCTGGCACTCTAGATGAAGATTACTTAAGTTGGAAAGAAGCCACCCTTGATATATTGAAGGATTTCTTACATTTGAATGAGTATGATGCTAAATTTGAACCTTCTTTCAAATTGATCAAATTATCTTCTGATGAAGTTGATTCAAACACCGTGTCATTTGGTGAACCAGATAAATCATACCTCTCACCAGAAACTGATTTATCGTTAGGTCCATTTGATCATTCTCATCCTTATTTAGCACCAATCTCTGCATCAAAAGAATTGTTCAATTCTAAGGATAGATCATGTATTCATGCAGAATTTGATTTATCCAATTCAAATCTTCGTTACTCAACTGGTGATCATTTAGCTATTTGGCCATCAAATGCAAATGAAAAATTACATCAATTCTTAGAAATGACCAGTTTATCATCTCAAAGTAAACAGATCTTTGCTTTGAAACCTTTGGATCCAACTGTTTCTGTGCCATTTCCAACTCCAACAACAATTGAAGCTGCATTCCGTCATTACATTGAAATCAATGGTCCAGTTTCAAGAGAGATTGTGTCACTATTAAAAGAATATGCTCCAAATGATTTTGCTAAATCTGGTTGTGATAGATTAAGTAAAGACAAATTAGCATTTGCAAATGAAGTCCATAAACAAAAATTCAATTTTGCAGAACTATTAAATTATTTATCAAATGGTGAACATTGGAATTTACCTTTAGAATTTTTAATTGAATCTTTACCTCATTTACAACCTCGTTATTATTCTATTTCTTCTTCTTCATTATCTGAAAAACAAACTGTTCATGTCACAGCTGTTGTGGAAGCTGAGAAATTAGATGATAGCGATAGATTAATAACTGGTGTTACAACTAATTTATTGAGAAACATTCAATTGAAACAAAATAACTCCACTGATAAACCTTTTTTAACTTATGATTTATCTGGTCCAAGAAACTTGTTCCAAAAATTCAAATTACCAGTTCATGTTCGTCGTTCAACTTTCCGTCTACCTTCAAACCCTTCAACCCCAGTCATTTTAATTGGTCCAGGTACAGGTGTTGCTCCATTCAGAGGTTTTATTAGAGATAGAGTTAAACAAGTTGAAAATGGTACCGTTAACTTAGGTAAAACTTTATTATTCTATGGATCTCGTAACTCGGAAGAAGATTTCTTATATAAAAATGAATGGCCAATTTATGCTCAAAAATTAGGTGAATCTTTTGAATTAATCACTGCTTTTTCAAGAGAAACTTCCACTAAAGTTTATGTTCAACATAAATTAATTGAAAGAAAAGATGATATTTTGAAATTAATTGATCAAGGTGCTTTCATTTATGTTTGTGGTGAAGCTGCAAGAATGGCTAAGGATGTTAATGCCGCTTTAACTACAATTTTATCTCAAGGTAAAGGTATGAATGACGAACAAGCTGGTGAAGTTATTAGAAATTTCAAGACTTTGAACAGATATCAAGAAGATGTTTGGTGAGCTTAATAACTGCCATTTATAATTTAACAATATACAATGGTTTTAATATACTTAATTCAAAAAAAAAAAAGAAATATGTATAGTAAACTTTATAAATTCTATAAACTACAAGAAATTACAAAATAACACAAAACCACCCCATATCAGCAACAAAAGTCGAAAAAAGCGACTGAAGTCATTCTTCATTGAATAAATTACCAAAGGCTCCACCATCTTGTTCAAGATTTGGATCATTTAAAATATTTGATTCATTTTTCTTTTTTCTACTGATTTTTTCTAACAATTCTGCTCTTTCCTTTTGTATCTTATTATCATCAGTTTGTGCAACTTCTCCAATTGGTCTACTCTTGTAAATGAATAAACTCATTGTATTTTTTTGTTCCTTTTGTGATTTAGCTTCATTTAATCCTTTATTTAATTCAGCAAAGTTACTTTCATCAGCTCTTGGTAGATATAATCTAATAACTTCTTCAATATATGAACCTCTTGTTCTCATTGCAATATACAAAGAGGTAAACAAGATAGTGGATTCTCCAATAGAATCCTCGTAAAGTTTATTCGTTAAAACATGAATCAAAGATTTTGTTAAATTATCACATAAAAATTTATCAACTTCTTCATCTTTCAATATAATTTCTGTTAAAATCAGCTTCAAAATCAGAACAATATTAAATGAACATTTGGAATCTTTAATAATTAACAAATGACATAAAAGTCTCAAGAAAGGTGCTAAAATTTTCAAATCCGAGAAAATTAATTGCTTAACGGCAATTTGGGTATCTGATGTAACTCTCTTCGATGAGAATTGACCAACACAATCAATTAACGATCTGATGATAACTTGTGTTAACTGTCTTAACAAATGTTCTTCCATCATTTCTTCAGATAATTGTTCATCACCTTCAATCTCAACAGTATTATCTGATATGAAAACTTTTTCCCAGTAAGAGGTTATTAATTCATCATAACTAATGAATAATGCAGGTAAAAAATCTTTCATAAAATTTGGAACATGATTTGGTGGACAATTTTTGATAACGTTTCTAATCATTACATTGACCATATGTTTCCAAGAATGTAGTGTAATGCCTTTATGCTGACCAATAGCAGCATTCCAAAAATCTTGTGCAATATTTGGAATTGTATAAAATGTATCATTTAGCTCGGTTATTGAAGCAATTGTAAAGAAAACATATTCTCTAGTATATCTAATAGTATGGCCTAATGAGTCTGTGAAATCTCTTAAAGTACGTGTAGCCTTTTCGTTTTCTTCTAAAAATGAATCTCTTGTTTGTAAAGAAACACCAGCTTGCCAAAATCTTTCAGCAATTGTATGTTTAATAGTTGATTGAACCAATGGTGGCCAATCTTTCCAAGTTTCCGGGTTATGATATGCTTGAATTTGATATAATAATTGTAAAATATGAGGAACAATTGGTGTAACTATTGGTTTCCAAAGTTTGACTAAATTTTTGAAATTATCTGAATCTTTTGGTAATTTTTCAATTGAATATTGTATTAAGATACGAGTTGGTCTAACTGGGAACAACTCTGCCCATTTATCTTTCAATTGAGCTTTTAATGCTAAACCCTCATCATCAATTGGAACTAACAACAAATCAGCCTCTGGAACAATATTTCTTTTTTTGAAATATTCAGCAATATTGGTTACACCTAAAACTTCAACAAACCAATCCATATAACTTAAGCCTTTAATGGTAGTTTCATCATTCCAGGCCATTAATTCAGGATCAACAATCTTATGGAATCTTTCCGCTTTATTTGAGATATCGGTTCTTTGAGACACAACCAATAAGAATGATTTGAAAGTTATTGCTTCTTGTTTTGATAATTTTGTTACTAATGAATTGAAAACATTTTCTAACTCATCTAAAATGTCAACTAATTCATTTGGTAAGATGTATGCAATTCTATTTAACTCGGTACCGCAAGTGATTCTTAACTCTTTAAATAAACGAACAGTTTCATCGTTTGATTGATCTGGAGGCTGAGAAGTAGATAAATTCAAAATTCGTTCAATGACATTAAAAATCCCATTTTTTTGTAATAATGGAGTAAATTGAACAAGAGTTTGAACGTATTTTTTCAGGATAACGGGATCTTTAGCATTAAATTGTAATAATTTTTCCAGTAATGAGTTAACTAATTTACTAATGTCTTCAAAAACCGCGTCATAATTAGCATTTTCATACCAAATTTTCCATCTCAGGATACCTCTAATACAAGCTTCAATGATATCAAATTCTGCAATACCTCTAACAAAACTTTGTTCATGATAATTCAGAGCTGGTGAATTCAAAACCTCATGACCACTAAGTGAGCTGAAAAAATCTTGTAAATGATTATTTAACCACATCATTGATGGGTTTGGGAAGTTACAAACACTTAAACGAATGATATCTTCAACCAGATTTTTATAAACTGCCAGATAAGAATAAGCGTCAGATTTTGAATTGAAATCAAAGGAGATGAATTTTTTAGCTGGATCATCTTCATTTAAATTACTAAAATCCATAATTTTTGTTGAAGCAACATCTAATAAATCTGAGATTCTATCAAAAATTGAGTTTGCTTTTTCTTTATCTCTTAGCATATAACCCCAATAATTTAGTGAAATACCACTCACTGTAGGACTTGGATGATCAGTTGATGATAATATCAATCTTTGTAAACCATCCATATCACCATTCAATTCAATGCATAAATCTGAATGATCTGATAAACCAACAATCATTTCAGTGAATTTTTTCATAAACATATACTTTTCATCATCGATGTCTTCTGGATCGATACTAATATCAAGATAAACACTACTTAATAGTTGAATACCATCTGGATGGAAGATTCTTCCCAACACAGCAATCTCATGTTCATGGGAAGAAAAAGTTCTTGTGAACACGATATGTAAACAATCAACAGCCAGAATTTGAATTTGAGTATTTGGGGATTTCAAGGCAACTAATAAACTAGACAAGATATCAGAAGCAACAATAATTTCACTTCTTGGCCAACTTGATGCTGCTTTGAAAGTTTCCAAAACTTTTAGACAACATCTAACATTATTTGCCACTAAAGCATCATCCAAAAATTTTTTCCAAATTAAATACCAACCTTGAGCAGAGCTTTTAGTTTTCTTTAAGTTTTCTTCTTCATCATAAAGTTCTTGCATCAAATTAGCTGGCATGATTAAATTCAGAGAACACAGGTGTAAGATACTATTTCTTTTCAAAGTAATTGGATCATCCAACACAAAAATATCTTCGAATAAAGTTCTTGCAATGATTAGCACTAATTCTCTAGTTTTATCATTTTGTTTCCATAAGCGTTCTAAGTCTTCATCCATTGAACCCCAACCTTTGATTAGATCTTCATAAGTTGGTTTTGCCACAGATAAATAAGTACCCCAACATCTTTTAGCAATTGCCACCCAAACAAATGCCAATTTTTCTTGTAAATAATGAGGATCATTATAAAGCAATTTATTAGCTAAATCGATGATCCAATTTTTCAAAGCCATTTGCTTTTCAATATCATAACTATACCAATTAGTTAAAACCGAGTTTTGTAATAAAGTTAATCCAAAATGACGAACAATGGCATTATGATCAGGTAAACTTAATTCATAACCCCATAAGGGAGATTCTGTTTGTGATTTGACTTTATCCAAAAACAACTGAGCTTCTTTTCTTGCGTCATTTGTTGAATGAGGCGAATGGATCAATTCTAAAGCTGCGATAATTTGCTGTACGCCACCAGAGTCCATGATTTCAATGATTCTAGTGGAAGAAAGAAAAGGTGGTCAGGAAATGGAGTGATGCACACTTGGTATGGATGTGTTGTATGAATGTGATGATGTGGGACAGTGTGTGAATCTAAACAACAACGGCAACGGTGAATTTAATCTCAAAAAAATCAAAGATGCAATCTTTCAAAATATGTAAACAACGCAGTAACCAAATTGTTAGGTGATGTTCTGTCTGCAACTGGTTTAATATTGGGAAAGTTGACTAATTTCAGAACAGCTGTACTTTGAAATATTGCTGAAGCGCGCGGCCGTTTTCTGAGAATGTTGAATCGAAACGTGGAAATTTAACTCTAAAGTTCCAGCCAGTTTTTTGTTTTGTTTTTGTTTTTGTTTTTTGTTTTCTTTTGTTTTGCGATTTTTTCAGTTTTTTTTTTCCAACACTTTTTTACTAACTGAAGAAGAAGAAGAAGATAAACAGAAGAAGGAATGACCAGAAGGATGCTTAGAGTAGTGTAGAAACAAAATAATAGAAACAGATAATAGAGAAAAAAAGAACTACAAATTATCAATCAAATGGCAGCTTCTATTCAACTAAGTAATAAATTAATGTTTGATTTCACCTTTCACTGGAACAGAGCCTTGAACCAACTCTCTCGCACTGATGGTCATGACACCGTCTTTATTTATGTTAACAGTGACTTCAACTTTATCAGCTTGAACTCCACGAACAGCCAATTCTGCTAATTTAGTACCTGGAGCATAATGTTTTTCTCTAATGACTTCTGGTTCTTCATCTGAATAATCTTCATCATCTTCATCATCATCATCATCATCAGCACCTTTGGCTGCTGGTTCCACAGTGGTCTCTTTGATGTGATGATCACCTTCAACAACGGTGATTAAAACATCACCTTTTGGTGCATCTAATTGAATAGAACGACGGATTGGGTAAGTGGTCTCGGCTTTTAAGATTGGCACAAATGCACCTGCTGCATCAACAACACCAATAGCTTTAACTAAATGCTGGGTGTTTAAGACAACTGGTTGTAAACTTTCTTTGATTTCTTCTTCATCAAATGACTCAATTAAAGAAGCTTGTAAAGCTGCACCTCTAGCAATTAATAATTCTGGGTTAGAAACTTTTGAAACAACAGTGGATTCTGGGAATAATAATTCAATGTTTGAAGCAACTTTTGGAGTGTTTGAAACACCACCAACTAATAAAACTTCATCAATATCTAAGACATCCAATTGAGCCTTTTGTAGTAAATTTTCAACAAATCCGGTGAATTGATTTAAAACGTTTCTTGCAACAACTTCAAAACGTAATCTGTTAATAGTGGAATGGAAATCATAACCATCAGCTAAAGATTCAATGGATATTGGAGATGATTGAACATTAGATAAAGTCTTTCTGGTTAAAATAGAAGCTTCTTTCAATTTAGCTAAAGAACGAGCATTGTTTCTTGGATTAGTCTTGTATTTTTTCTCAAACTCTTTGGCAATGAATTCAGATAACGCAGCATCCAATTTATCACCACCTAATTCATAATCATGGGTAGTGGCTAAAATGGTCATAACACCACCACGAACTGAAATAACAGCAGCATCAGATCTGATACCACCAAAATCTGCAACGACATAAGTTTTATCCTCAGTTAAACCGTCATTGGCAACTAAATGAGCTAATAATGCCGCGGTTGGTTCATTGATCAATTGATGGACTTTCAAACCAGCCTTTTCAGCAGCTTTCAACACAGCGTCTTTTTGAGCATCAGTGAAATCAGTTGGAACGGCAATAACTGAACCTTCAACTTTGACACCGGTGAAATCTTCAGCGGATTCTTTTAGTTTCAACAAGTGTCTAACAGTGGCATCTTCAGCAGTGATAGTGACAGTTTCATTTTCAGATTTGACAATATCAAATCCAATTTCAGTACCATTGACATCTTTAGCATGAGAAGCACGTTCAGTGACCAAAGGATCAACTTTGTCAAAAGTCAAACCCACGTAGTCACGGAAGTTGATGATGGTGTTTTTTGGGTTTCTGATCAAATGAGCAATGGCTTGACCACCGTGGTACTCGTCTTCACCGATGTAAGCTAAAGCAGTTGGGATCGCATGTTCACCGTCTTGGTTTGCAATGACGTCGACTTTGCCCTCAGCGTTTGCTGCAGCAATGGAAGAAGTGGTGTTACCAAAGGAGATACCGATGACGTGGGACATGTTTCTTTCTGTTCTGTTCTGTTCTGTTCTGTTCTGTTCTGTTCTGTTCTGTTGTAGAGTCGTTGGTCTTCACTGTTCAGTTGCAACACTTGAATTATTTCCAGTCGAAAATTTTTTTTTTTCTGCTGCTGACAAGTTTGTTATGCAACAGAAGTTGAATTTTAATATCACACAGTTCAGCTCAGTTCAGCTCAATTGTGAGAAGAAAGTGGAAGGAGAAGAAATGTCGTTGGTTTCAGGTGCTGCGGTGTACAAGAAAAAGAGTGGTGTGCTCACAGTGTACGAGGACAGGTCCCCGTCAGTGCTGTTGTGGAAAGCTGCAGACCACGATTTGGTGACAATACCCAATGTCGAGATCGTGATATCCACCATCACAAACATGCAAGCGACGCCAGCTTCTTCAGACAAGAGGATGCTCAAGATCATCACCAAGGCCAGTGAAGGTGCAGAGCCAGTGAACTATGTGTTCTCATTCAACAACAGAATTGTTATGGACAATATCAAAGAATCATTGCAGCAGAGTGTCGCAAGACACAAGTCTGCCATTCAGGCAGCAAGCAGTGCTAGCGCGACTCCCGCTCCAGAAAAACCATTGGTGAATACTACGTTCTTGGATGATGCACTGGATACGAAAAAGTTATTGAAAAATCATCAATTACAACAGAAATTATTATTGGAGAATAAGCAGCTAATGTCCACATTCAAAGATGCTGTGATGAATCAAGGATTAGCACCAGATGAGTTTTGGACTACTCGTGTGCACCTACTAAGATCTTTCGCACTAGCCAATTCACAGAAAAGAGGACCTTATAATGTGCTAAGTACCATCAAACCAACAGCAACTTCAGATAATCAAGTTAATGTTTCCGTCACTAGAGAAAAAATTCATGCGATTTTTGAACAGTACCCTGTTGTGAGAAAAGCTTATGATGATAACGTCCCCAAACTATCGGAAGGTGAATTTTGGTCAAGATTTTTCAGTTCAAAACTATTTCGTAAATTAAGAGGTGAAAAATTGAATAATAATGATAGAGGGGATATCATCTTGGATAAATATATCACACTGGATATTGATTACGAAAAAGTAGAAGATGAACAGTTGAACCATAAAGTTAATAAAATCATTGATTTAGAAGGGAATCTAGAGGATGTGGATTCCAGTAAATTAGGTAATGCACCAGATTTTACAATGAAACCAGATGCTGTTCCTGAAACTGTTTCTGTCCTAAGAAGTATGAACAGATTGAGCGAGAAAATGATTAAAAGTTTGGAGCATCAATATTCAAGATCGTCTACCCCACTAGGCGAAGAGGAAAATGAAAAACAACAATCGGAACTAGCTAGATTGAAAAATGAATTGCTGTTTAATGATTTGGAAGACACCAATTCTACAGAGTATGCTGAAATTCAATTGAAAAAAGATAACAATAGTAATAATAATAATGAACAAGGCACAGATAATTTGCATAATAAAACTCCACCACCAACAAAAGAAAAATTCATGGAATACGTTAAAGAACTAGAAAGCTCCATAGTGAATCAAAAAATTGATCTAACTGAACCATTTCAAGAATCCAAGAAACAAAAAATTGAAGAAGCTACAAAAGATGTCATAAGGGCAATCAGTATAAATTCCAAACAATCAAAACAAAGTTGGCAAGTTTATAAATCTTTTGAAGAACAATCATCACATGAAGTTCAAGAAGAAATTGATCCCAATTTCCCCATCGACATTCTGGAACAACTGAGAATAACACATGGAACTTCAGTTGAATTCCTAAGACATTTTTGGCTACATTTCACATCCGGTGATCCAACTCAGGCAAACAACGTTAAAAGCTTATATAACAGTCTGGTCAAATCAAAAGCTCGTATTATTACAAGTCTGGAAGCATTGACTGATAAAGACCAATTGGAGAAAGCTTTGGTGTACCTTAAACCACTTCAAGTCTCGTTGGATTGTGCTATTCAAAGATACGAAAAAGCGTTGAGTGAGGCTACTACCGTGGTAGAGTGATGGATAGAAACAATACATACACACATACAATTTAGCTATTTTCAAACCTTGTAGGCGGTCAATTGAATCAATCAATCTGTAGCAATTCTTCTTTGTTTTCAGTAAATTAGCCCGTCTCTTGTGTGTTGTTAAGTTGTAAAGGGAAAAATTTCAGAATTTCAACTTGGGAACCAAAATATTCAACAAGGATCGCGAATCGATCATGACCACCACTACAGAGAAAGACGTCTTGCCAAAGACAGTCAAGCCAGTGCACTATGACCTGCAAGTGTACAACATCAATGTCCAAGACAACACTTTTGAAGGTGATGTTACCATCGAATTAGACGTATTGGAATCTTCAGAAACAATTGTTCTTCATGCTGTTGATATCGAGTTCAAGAAAGTCGAGGTTAAATACACGGGTACCAAGACCGAGAGTATTGTTCCTGTTAAAGAATTGACCAAAGACTCAAAGAAACAAACCATTACCATTGATCTAGTTGAAGTTTTGAAGTCAGGTCCTGGGGTTAAAGTTTATCTTTCAATTAATTATTTTGCTCAGATCAAGACAAACATGAGTGGGTTCTACAGATCTGAGTATAAAGATGTTAATGGTAAAGATCAAGTTCTCTTGTCAACCCAATTTGAAGCAACTGATGCTCGTGCTGCTTTACCATGTTTTGATGAACCAAATTTAAAAGCAACTTTCCAAGTTTCCATCACAGTAGCTGAAAATTTCACCGTTTTAAGTAACACACCAGTATTATCATCTAAAGTTTTAGATGATGGTAAAAAGAATGGTGCCATTGAGGCAAGTGGACTGAAAAAAGTCGTGTTTCATAAAACTTTGAAAATGTCAACATATTTATTAGCTTGGGCAATTGGTAAATTGGATCACATTGAAAGTTTCACTGAAAAAGATTATAATGGGTCAAAATTAGCAATCCGTGTTTATACCGCAGAAGGTGAATCTCATAAGGGGAAATTTGCCCTTGATGTTGCTTCAAAAGTCATTGATTTCTTCTCCCAGATTTTTGAAATTGATTATGTTTTACCAAAATTAGACCTTGTTAGTGTTCCAGCTTACTCTCATAATGCCATGGAAAATTGGGGGTTGATTACTTTTAGACCAACTGCGTTACTTTATGATGAAACTACAAGTGATCCAAATTATAAAACCAAAGTTGCCTATGTGGTGGCTCATGAATTAGCTCATCAATGGTTTGGTAACTTGGTTACTATGAACTGGTGGGATGAATTATGGTTGAATGAAGGTTTTGCCACTTGGGTTGGTTATTACGCGATTGAATATATTCATCCTGAATGGAAGATTTTTGATCAATTTGCTTCTGACTCATTACAAAGTGCTTTGGAATTGGATTCATTGAGAGGATCTCATCCTGTTGAAGTGGCAATTCAATCATCTGCTGATATTGATCAAGTTTTCGATCATATCTCGTATTTGAAAGGTGGTAGTGTTATTAATCAATTGAGTGAATCATTAGGTAAAGAAGTTTTCCTTAAAGGTGTGTCTAAATATTTACAAAAAAATAGTTTTGGTAATGGTACTACTAATGATTTATTAAACTCCATCTCAGAAGTTTCTGGTGTTGACGTTTTAGAAATTGCAAATAATTGGATTCGTAAAATTGGGTTCCCATATATCAAAGTTGAATTGCTAAATGCTGAGTCTGGAGATGTTAAATTTACTCAAAATAGATTCATTTCAAGTGGTGATTTGAAAGATGATGAAAATGAAACTTTGTGGAATGTTCCTTTAAGAATCTCAACTGGACCTGGTGATGATGATTTAAACACCGACGTGACATATTTGAAAGGACGATCTACAGAAGTTCCATCATTAGCATTAAAACCTTTTAAAATCAATAAGAACTGTTCATGTGTCTATAGAACTGTTTATGACAAAAAAATCTTGGAAAAAATCTTACAAAACAGTGGTAAATTGTTATCACCAACTGATAAAGTTGGTTTGATTGCTGATACAACTGTTACTGCAATTGCAGGATTAACAAAGACTTCAGAAGCATTAGAGACCATTAAATTTTTCAAAGGTGAATCTGAATACGTTGTTTGGCATCAACTAATTAAAAGTTTACAATTGATTTCTTCAGCTTGGTTTGAACAACCTGTTGGAATTCAAAACTTGTTGAAAAAATTCATACAAGATTTTGTTACTGAAACTGTCTTAAGTTTAGGAATTGAGGATGTTCCTAATGAAAGTTATCTCACAGCTAAGTTAAGAAATGAGTTGTTAGCATTTGCCACTTCATTAAGAATTCCAAGTGTTGTTGATAAAGTTAACGAGTTATTTGAAAAAGGTGAACTTAATCCATCTTTAAGAAACGTTGTTTATTCCACAATTGTCTCCAATCCTAATGCAACAGAGAAAGATTTTAACAAGATTTATAGCATCGTTGAAAGTTCAAAAGCGTTAGATGAAAGAGAAATTGTTTTGACTGCGTTAGGTAAGATCACCAACCCAGATTTGATTTCAAAAGCATTGGATTTAATTTTAACTGTTCCAATTATGGATGTTCAATTTATTGGAATTTCATTAGCTAAGAATCCAGTTACAAGATTGAAATTTTGGGAATTTTTCAAGAAAAATTATGATCAAATTTATAAAAGATTGAATGTTAATCCTGTTGTCTTTGATAGATTTATTAAATTTACATTATGTTATTTTGCAAGTGATGCATCTTATCAAGACATCAAGTCTTTTTTCAAAGACAAAGATATCTATGGATTTGAGAGATCATTGGATCAAGTTTTAAATAACATTGAGACCAACGCCGCCTGGGTTAAAAGAGATCAAGAAGATGTTGCTTCATGGTTACGTAACTTGTGATCTTATAATCATATGTCGTATCTTATATATCGTTCAAATATATATATATATATATATATAATATAGTCTTTGTTTCAATTCTTATAAGTTTGAATCAAAAGTGTTATAAACTTCTCTCCATTTATTGAAAAACCCAGTGAAAAAATGAACACCAAGACCAGGGTCTTTGACACCAGTAGCAGCTCTAATACTATGCATTGATAACTGAGGAATACCTAAATCAATAGTTCTTGCACCAGTAATACTTGCAATTGAAGGACCAATAGTACCACCAGATCTTGAATTGTTTTTAATTTGAAAATATTGAAGTTTATCACCATTTTGTTTAGCGATTTCTTCAATTAATGCTAATCCGACAGAATCAGTGGCCATATGACCATTTGGATCCAATGAGATACAAACACCAGTGTTTGGAACCGGGTAGTGGTTTTCCAAGTAGACGGATTTGTAAGTTGGGTTTAATAAATGGTTGACATCTGCTGATAAAATGATACTATTAGCAAATAAAACTTTTGATAAAGTTTCAACAGATTGAGAAGTTGATATAAATGATCTCTTTATGTAATTTTGTAAAACCCTATCCGTGACAGAGTTAATTAAATTACTCTTAGCACCTTGCCTTGTTAATGAACCGATTTCTTCGTTATCATAAAGATAAACTTGAGTAAAGAAATCCTTTGGTAAGTTTTTCTGTTTAGAGAATTCAATGATTGAATTAATAGCAGCAAATGAACAAATTCTATCATCTACTCTTGGAGCAAAAATAAAATCATCTTTCAAACCACCAATAGTCCCTTTTTGAACATCAAACAAATCCAAGTCTAATTGAACCAAATTCTCAACTTGCGTATTTGCCATTTCTGCAATGTATCTCAAGATTGCAATTGCATGTTTACCAAACAATGGTGATTTTTTTTCACTTTCAGTTGGTTCATCTTGTTCCACACCAGCAGGAGTGAATCCATAAACTGGGATGGCAATGTCTTCTTTATCCAAAGGACCATCAGCAACAGCACCAAAATGTGGAGCCAATGTAGAAATTCTTGCAATTGGTTTTGGGGAAGAATCAACTAATCTTGAGACAATCTTACCATCTGATTTGATCAAGACACGTCCACCTAAACCTAAATCTCTATCAAACCAGACTGGAGATAATGCACCAGCGTAAGGTGCAACACCTAATAATTCATAACCATCAACTGGTGCTTTATTAGAAATTGGTTTCAATTTGGCAGCCAATGCATCGATGTGACTACCAATAATACCGGAACCATATTCTGGTTTCCAGTTAGCACCAATACCGAAAGCAGCTAAGTTGGTTCCATTACGTGTGGTGTAATAAAAGCCAGGCTTCAAATTGTCCCATGTTTGTCTTTCACTGAGGAAAGTGAAGCCATTGGCCTCAAGCAATTTGGAGATGGAGTAGACCACATGGTAAGTTGTTGGATTCTTGTAAGTAAATCTAATGTAGTCATCGGCGTATCTTAAAAAGTAGTCTTCTTCATCATCTGAAGCGTCGGTGGTGTAACCATCCGAAGTGATATCGCTGTACTCGTCCTCCTGAATGTAGTTCTTCTTATCAGCAGGAGTTGTAGTAGGGGATTGCTCGCTGTTGTTTTTGGCTTTCAACATCAAATTGCCCAATGCTTGAAGCACCAATTTCTCTGACTCGTTGGACATTCTGTGAGTTTCTTCAATCTTCAATCTCGTCGTTGTTCCTTCAATTCAGCTCAAATTCCACCTGAAATTTCGAATATCAAAATCAGTCGGAATTCAACTTTTAATGTTGTTGTTTTTATCACGAGATTACCGGAACTGATAACTCAAAATTTTTTTCTTCTTTATTTCAGCACTAAGAAGAAGAGTTGAAGAAACAGACAGAAGAAGGAACAGACAGACAGAAGATGTCCACTGAAAACGACAAGCTGCCAGGCGTGCTAGCAGATGCAGTGCTCAAAGCATCTGCACCAGTGCCAGACGATTTTGTGCAGGTTAAAGGGATCGACTACTCAAAACCTGAAGCCATTAATATGAAAGCCACCGATTTGGTTAGCAGTATGAGAACTATGGGGTTCCAAGCCAGTGCTGTTGGTGAAGCTTGTGATGTGATCAACGAGATGAGGTCTTGGAGAGGTAAACATATCAGTGAAATCCCAGAGATTGAACAGAAGGGTGAATTTGATGATGAAGGTTATCAAAAGGCCACTATATTTATGGGTTACACTTCCAATTTGATCTCTTCAGGTTTACGTGAAACTTTAAGATACTTGGTTCAACATAAAAAAGTCAGTGCTATTGTTGCCACTGCTGGTGGTATTGAAGAAGATTTAATTAAATGTCTTGCTCCAACTTATTTAGGTGATTACCATTTGAAAGGTGCCAAATTACGCGAAGAAGGTATGAATCGTATTGGTAACTTGTTGGTTCCAAACGATAACTATTGTAAATTTGAAGAATGGATCATCCCAATTTTAGAAACTTTATTGGAAGAACAGTATACAGCTGCTGAAAAATTAGGTGCTGATGCCCTTGATGCTGATTCTCCAGCTATCTTAACCCCATCCAAATTGATTGATAGATTAGGCAAAGAAATTAACGATGAATCCTCAGTCTTGTACTGGGCTCATAAAAACAAAATCCCAATTTTCTGTCCAGCGATAACAGATGGTTCTATTGGTGATATGTTATTTTTCCACACTTTCAAGTCTTCTCCAAGACAATTAAGATTAGACATTGTTGCAGACATCCGTAAGATCAATTCCATGTCCATGGCTGCCTCTTACGCTGGTATGATCATTCTTGGTGGTGGTTTAGTGAAACATCATATCTGTAATGCCTGTTTGATGAGAAATGGTGCTGATAAAGCTGTTTTCATTAACACTGGTCAAGAATTCGATGGTTCAGATGCTGGTGCCAGACCAGATGAAGCTGTCTCTTGGGGTAAAATTAAAGCTGAGGCTCATTCTGTTAAATTATACGCCGATGCCACTATTGTTTTCCCATTGATTGTTGCTGCTACTTTTGCCAGTGGAAAATAGGCAGAGAGAATTACTGAACTTAATGGATATTTTATAAATTTATGTATATAATCACATAGACATCTGCTCAAGTTATCATGAACTTTCATTCTCATACTGTGAGATGGTTTCAAATTTCATCTTCATCGTATAAAAATCCAGAACTTCAAATAGTAAAACAAAAAAAAATCATCAAAATAAACAAAATTACTGCGAAATCGTACAACTTCAAGCTAGCCAACAATGAAGTTCTACTCAGATACTGTGGGCATTCCAAACACTGACCCCAAGAGATGGCGCTTAAGAACTGATGAACTGGGAAGAGAGACCTGGGATTACATACCAGAATCACAAATTTCAACAGATCCACAATCAAACTATGTTAAATATCTACTTCAAACCGATGACTTCAATCCTGAAATTATGCCCAAACCAGAAACTCCATTACAATCAGCCATTAACGCAGCTAGGTTCTTACAAACAAACATTCAAGATGAAAATGGGATTTTACCATGTCAATATAAAGGTCCAATGTTTATGACTATCGGTTATTTAGTCTGGACATATTTCACGAAAACTCCAATTGAAGAAGCTAAAAGAGTTGAATTGATAAGATACATTGTCAACACTGCACACCCAGTCGATGGTGGTTGGGGTTTACACTCGGTTGATAAATCAACATGTTTTGGTACTTCAATAAATTATATTTCATTAAGATTATTAGGATTACCAGCAGATCATCCTGTTTGTGTAAGAGCAAGACGTACACTATTGAGACTTGGAGGCGCAATTGCCAATCCACATTGGGGGAAAGCATGGTTGGCGATATTAAATCTTTATGAATGGGAAGGTGTCAATCCTGCACCACCGGAATTATGGTCGTTGCCTTATTCTTTACCAATTCACCCTGGAAGATGGTGGGTTCATACAAGAGCAATTTATTTGCCATTGGGTTATTTGTCTTCTAAAAGAGTTAAATGCGAGTTAGATGATTTGTTACTTGAGATAAGATCAGAAATTTATACGAAAAATTATGATTCAATTGATTTTTCTAAACATAGAGACACCGTTTGTGGTGTTGATTTATATTATCCACATTCTTCTATCTTAAACATTGCTAACAAGGCATTGGTCTTCTATGAAAATTATTTACGTCCAAATTGGTTGTTAAACAAAGCTAACAACTATTGTTATGAATTGATTAAAAAGGAAATTGCCAATACTGATTATCTATGTATTGCACCAGTTAGTTTTGCATTCAATGCTATTGTCACGTATTTGGAAGAAGGTGGAGATTCAAAAGAGTTTAAGAGATTTATTGAAAGATCAGCAGACGTTTTATTCCATGGTCCTTTAGGTTTGACAGTTATGGGTACAAATGGTTCACAAGTTTGGGATAGTGCATTTTTAGTTCAGTATTTTTTTATGGCAGGATTAGCTGAATTACCAGAATTTAAGCCAGTCATTGAAAAATCATATACATATTTAGTTCGCTCACAGTTTACTGAAGAATGTGTTGAAGGAAGTTTAAGAGATCCAAGAAAAGGTGCATGGCCGTTTTCCACCAAGACTCAAGGTTATGTTGTCAGTGATTGTACAGCAGAAGCCATTAAGGCTATTATAATGGTCAAGAACTCTCCAAGTTTTCAATATTTGAAAGATGAAATTACAGATGAGAATTTATATCAAGGTATAGATGTTCTACTAAGTTTACAAAATGTTGGATCATTTGAATTTGGTTCATTTGCAACTTATGAAAAAATCAAAGCCACCACGTTATTGGAAAAACTGAACCCAGCAGAAGTTTTTGGTAATATAATGGTTGAATATCCATACGTTGAATGTACAGATTCATCAGTTTTAGGATTAACTTATTTCAGAAAATATTATGATTATCGTCGTAATGACATTGACACAGCGATTGATACTGCGTTACAATATATCAAAAATGCACAAGAACCAGATGGGTCATGGTATGGATGTTGGGGGATTTGTTATACATATGCAGCAATGTTTGCATTAGAAGCTTTAGAAACAGTTGGTGAAAATTATTCAAATTCTGAGATTGTTAAGAAAGGTTGTGATTTTTTGGTTGCTAGACAGATGGAAGATGGTGGATGGAGTGAAATTATGAAATCAAGTGAAACTCATACGTATATTGAAGGTAATAGAAGTTTGATTGTTCAAACTGCTTGGGTTGTTATTGGGTTATTGTTAGCTAAATATCCAGATAGAGGTGTGATTGAACGTGGTATTAAACTGATAATGTCACGTCAAAAGCCAACAGGTGATTGGGACTATGAAGATGTTGAAGGTGTTTTCAATCATTCTTGTGGTATTGAATATCCAAATTATAAATTTTTGTTCACAATTAAAGCATTAGGTTTGTTCAACAAACGTTATGGTGACTCTTAGAATGGGGTATATAAACCCTTAGAAATCAGAACATAATTTTTTTTCAATATTATCACTTGTAGGTGGTAAGAGTGCATTGAATCCATCTGATGTGATTATAGGATCAAATTCAGATTTTACAGAATGAGCTGGTACTTCAGTATTTTGTCTCTTAATTATGGGGAAGTTCGAGTCATCTGGTTCAGATAATAGATGTGGTATGATGGTTGTGCAATTGGGAGACGAACTTCTTACTAAATCTGTATTGATCTTATCTGAGCTGTTATCGATAGTGATATCAATTTCATTGAATTCTGAGCTGGGACAAACTTTGTGATTCTCAGTAAAATTTGTGTGTTCTGACTTTTGTTGCACTTCATCTTTGAACTGAACAGTGATGTTTTTACATAACTCTGCTTGTCTCTTGAACTCCTCTTCAGTGATAATCTCTATTCCACTAATGTCTTTCTCATAATCAAAACCGATATTCATAAACTGTTTGATATCCAATTTTTTGTCTGCAAAAACTTGTGTGACTCCAGGAATTAGCACTTCACCATCATTTTGACCATCATCTTTTTGCAATTCATCTTCAGCTGCCATTTTGCTTCAATTCAATTCAATTCATTTGTAAATTTCTGACACCAAAAATCAAATCTCAGAAAAAAAAAATAACGTGCCAAAATTTCACAGCATGGAAAATATTTGAAAAACTGCAAAATTCATCACTTATATAACAAGTTTCTTTTCTTGAAACCGAACAGCCAGCTAGAAAATGTTCAAAGGAGTCTTGAGAAACTCGGTGCTTAGACTGGCACCGAGACCAACTGCTGTGCTGAAAAGACACAGCTCAGACTTCTACAAACCACTTTCAAACAGGAAAATCAATGCTGAAAAGACCAAAGAACAACTGGAAAGAGAACAGTTGGAAGAAGATCTGCAGTCTAAATACATCTTGGTGAGATGGATTGCACAGATTAAGACACGTACTTTTCAGAAGAAACTCACTTGGTGGTACATTGGTGCTTATGCGGTGTTTTTATTTTTGGGTTATAAATACATGAAAGGTGTCTACTACAAAGAAAAGGAACTGGATCAGATCCATAAGAAAGTTGTGTTGAAAATAGATAACGAGTATGATAGACTAAGAGAAAAGAAGCTAAATGGGACAGCTAGAAGAAGAGACGAATTGAAACTTGAAGAGTATGAAAAATTGAAAGAGCAAGGTGTTGATGATTTTGATGGGATTACTGTTGATGCTAAAAGTCACAATGAAACAAATAAATCGATTTTACCAGCAAGAGATACCACTCCATTTTACGATGGTAAAGCTGAAGAATATGATTCCGATATTAATTTTGAAGAACGTTTGATTTGGATGGGACGTAAAAGAAAATGGTTAATGAAACATTGTAAAGGTGATGTCTTGGAAGTTTCTTGTGGTACCGGACGTAATATTAAGTATTTGGACACACCAAAAGTTCATTCAATTACATTCTTGGACTCATCTGCTAAAATGATGGAATTAACTCATAAGAAATTTAGAGATATGTTCCCAAATTATAAAAACGTTGCTTTTGTTGTTGGTAAAGCTGAAGATTTGGTTAAATTAGCTGGGACTGATGCTGCCACTGGAGATAAAGAAGGACAGTTGCTGGCTCAAAACTCTGATAAAGACGCTATTAATATTAAAGATTCTAATGCTCAAGTCAAATATGATACAATTGTGGAAGCATTTGGGTTATGTTCTCATGAAGACCCGGTGAAAGCGTTAGTAAACTTCCAACAGCTGCTGAAACCAGATGGACGTATAATCTTACTAGAACATGGTAGAGGTCAATATGATTTTGTCAATGATATGTTGGATAAAAGAGCTGAACATAGATTGGAAACATGGGGTTGTAGATGGAATTTAGATATCGGTGAACTATTAGATGACTCAGGGTTGGAGATCATTGAAGAGAAAAGAAGTCATTTTGGTACCACTTGGTGTATTGTTGCAAAGAGAAAAGATGATGTTAAGACCAGTGATGAGTACACTTTTAGAGAGAAATACATCTCACCAGCTATTCAAAAGAAAGCTGAGGAGATGGCTAAACTGGAAGAACGTGCCATTTTGACACAGTTTAAGAGAAACAAACTGATCGCAGAGAGAAAGAAGCAACTGGAAGAACAGAAAGCTAAAGAAGAAGCTGCTGCTGCTGCTAAGAATGATGAAAGTAAGTAATCATGAAAAAAACCTAAAAACTTTAGAATTTGAATACAAAAAAAAACATACAACAACAACCATGTTTGCTCCACTGTATATAAACTGCAAACACAGTCACTCAGATAGAAGATTCGTTCATTTATTTGTAGCTTTCCAGTTCAATTCATCAAATTCATTCTCATCTCATCGGTTAGCGCAGCACAGATTTTTTTTTTTTTCTTTCTTTTCTAGCTGTAAAAAAAAAAAAATTTTAAAAGAATTTTACAGTAAATCAGTTGAATTCATAACATAAAGAAAACTTGGAATTTCGATCCACATGGCTAAGAAGAACAAACTCACCACCGAGCAGCGTAAAGAACACCGTGACAGGGAAAAACAAGCGCTAGCTGAGCTCAAACAGAGAATTGAAGAGCTCGACTTGAGTCAAACTAAACCTTCACAATTCAAAGATTTACCACTCTCTGAACCTACTTTGAAAGGTTTAACTAGTGCCAGTTTTTTGAAATTGACAGATATTCAAAGAGAGTCTATTCCATATGCATTGAAAGGAGAAGATATTCTTGGAGCTGCTAGAACCGGGTCAGGTAAAACTTTGGCGTTTTTGATTCCATTGATTGAAAAATTGTATAGAGAACAATGGACCGAGTTTGATGGGTTAGGTGCATTAGTGATATCTCCAACCAGGGAGTTAGCTATTCAGATATATGAAGTGCTACGTAAGATCGGGAAATATAGTAATTTTTCAGCAGGTCTAGTTATTGGAGGGAAAGACGTTAAATTTGAAATGGATAGAGTTAGTAAGATCAATATATTGATTGGTACACCTGGAAGATTGTTACAACATTTTGATCAAGCTGTTGGATTGGAATTATCTAATTTACAAATGTTAATTTTGGATGAAGCTGATAGAATTTTAGATATGGGGTTCAAAAAAACTTTGGATAGTATCATACAAAGTTTACCACCAACAAGACAAACTTTGTTGTTTTCTGCCACACAATCAAGCTCTGTTTCAGATTTGGCAAGATTATCCTTAACAAATCCTAAATATATTGGTGTTGATGAAGTTGAGAAATCAGTGGCCACTCCAGATTCTTTGACACAATCATACATTGAAGTTGCATTACCAGATAAAATTGATGTATTGTTCAGTTTTATTAAGACACATTTGAAATCCAAGATTTTGGTTTTCTTCTCATCATCAAAACAAGTTCATTTTGTTTATGAAACTTTTAAGAAATTACAACCAGGTATGTCTCTATTAAAATTACATGGTCGTCAAAAGCAAACTGCAAGAACAGAAACAGTTTATAAATTTTCTAAAGCTCAACATGTATGTCTTTTTGCCACAGATGTTGTTGCCAGAGGGTTAGATTTCCCAGCTATTGACTGGGTCATTCAAGTTGATTGTCCAGAAGATGCTGATACTTATATTCATAGAGTTGGAAGAGCAGCTAGATTTGGTAAAGCTGGTAAATCTTTGATGATGTTGACTCCATCCGAACAACCAGGAATGTTGAAAAGATTACAAGCTAAAAAAATTGAATTGAATAAACTAAACATTAAACAATCAAAGAAAAGATCAATAAATTCTCAGTTACAAGCATTATGTTTCCAAAACCCAGAAATCAAATATTTGGGACAAAAAGCATTTATTTCATATTTCAGATCCATTTATATTCAAAAGGATAAAGAAATTTTCAAATATGATGAATTACCAGCTGAAGAATTTGCTAAATCAATGGGTTTACCAGGTGCACCAAAAATCAAAGTTAAAGGAGGTACCAAAAGTAAAGAATTGAAAAATGCATCAAGACAATTATTAGCTTTGAAGAATGCCAATGAAGATGGTGAAATTGAAGAAGATACTAAAAAAATCCGTACCAAATATGATCGTATGTTTGAACGTAAAAATAACGATGTTTTATCGGAACATTATTTGAACATCACAAATGTCAGTGCAAGTAAAAAAGATGGCGAAGGTGAAGACGAGGAAGATGATGATTTTATGACTGTTAAAAGAACAGATCATGAATTGAAAGAAGATGAAATACCTGATTTAACATTACCAACATCAAAAAGATCTGAGAAAAGAGCATTATCCAAGAAAGCGTCGTTGGCCACTAAAGGTAATCCAAAGAAGTTATTATTTGATGATGATGGTAATGCACATGAATTGTATGAATTTGAAGATGAAATTGATTTCTTGAAAAAAGGTGATGCTGAGACTCAAAAGAAAGAATTTGTTAGTAAAGAATCTGAACATATGGCTGAAGCAGATGTTGATGATAAATTGGTGATTAAGGAGAAAAGACTCGAGAAGAAACGTAAAAGAAAAGAAGCCGAGAGAAGAGCATTGGAAGAATTGCAGTACAGTAGTGGATCAGAAGATGATCAAGAAGAAGAAGCAGCTAGTGAAAACGATTATGAATCTGGTAGTGAAAGTGAAGATGAACCAGCTGCTAAAAAGGGTAAATGGTTCCAAAACGATAAAGTTGGTGGTAAATACCATCAAGACGAGAATGTTCTCGAAATTCAAGAACCTGAGACTATTGAAGATCTTGAAGCATTGACCTCTAGACTTATTAACTCATGAATAGAATATTTGGTTTTGTTTTTTTTTATAAGTAAAAAAGTCGTAGAACAAAAGGCTGTTAATTACTGAAAAATTAACTCTGCTTTCAGTAGAATCAATTTCATCTCGATGATTCGTAAGATAAAGTAAAAACCCCAAAAAAGTTAATGTTTCTTCATAAAGTTGACGATGAAAGTTTTATAAAATGAAGAAAAATTTCAAAATATTTGTGAAAATTTGAAAGATTCTTAAAGAGCCGAAATTTGAAGTGACAGAGATGAGTGCACCAGCGACAGGAAACGCTGCAATAGCAACAGAGGTTAAAGACACAAACAGTCAAACACACTCGGAAAGAAACAGCCCGCAGAAACACTCTGTCAGTGGGAATGGCACACAAAAAAACGTTTCTTCACCAGCTGGCACAAGTTCATCAGATCCAAATAATAAATTCACCTCATCTGCACAACTATCAAGACCATTCTTAACGAAAAACCAGATTAAAGTAGCACATTCAAGAACAGTGACAAATTCCACGGTTTTTGAACAAAGAAGAAATCAAATTTTTGGGTTTTTAATGAAAGTTTGTGTTTCACTGAAATTACCAACGAGAACCCTTGAGACAGCGATGAATTATTATCAGAGATACTTTCTTTATAATAAGTTTGATGTTTCCTTGTTATATGATGTTGGTATAACGTCATTATTCATTGCTTGTAAGAATGAAGATACAATTAAAAAATCAAGAGATTTAATCAGTGTTGCTAGTTCAATTAGAAATTTGACTTTAAATACCGAACAAGCAGAGTCATATAGAAAGAAAATATTGGTGATTGAATCAAGATTGCTAGAGACAATATCATTTGATTTTAGAATTTATCATATTGAAGAATATTTAATCAAGATTTCCAAAGATTTAGGGATTGATAAAGATGTCACCTATTTAAGTTGGTTGATATCCATAGACTCTTTCCAAACAGATATTGCACTTAGGTTTCCAGCTCATGCGATTGCCATTGCATGTTTGATTATAGGAAGTAAATTGAAAAATCAACAACAAGTTTTCAATGACCAGGAGAAATTCACTCCTAGGAAGTTCTTCACGAATTTTGAATCAATTGATGAGATCATGATTGAGGTGCTTGACCTATTCATATCAAATTTTAATACGAGCTTTTTCGCAAGTTGTATTAATGAATATCAAAATAATTTTGTTGAGATTAGAATTTCGTTGAACGATGCGAAATTGACTAAAGATGTTGCAGATGATAATTTTTTGAATAATGATGAGTATTATAAAGAGCGTGATTTTAGTATAGGTGAAAGAAGATATATGTTGGGAAATCAAAAGAAAAGACTTTATAAAGAAGTTGAGAATTAAATAGCAACAGTACTTAATAACAATATAGATCATGTATTTGAACTAATTCAAGATGCAGTTTTAGATTTGATTTCAATGTATCTGTTTTTACGTAAAGGATCAATCGTTATCAATTTTTCCAATGATTCTGATATTTCTGTTTCATAAATGGTAGTTTTTTGTAAATCATCGATTAAAGATTCAAGAAACACAATGGTCTTTAGGCACCAATTATTATCCACACCATTATTATCATCTTTCTCTAACTCATTTAGTTCTTTCACTATTTGCAATTGATCGTTTAGTATCTTGAGGAAATCTTTTTGATCAATTGATTTAGTGAAAATTTCATTAGTGCATAACCATCTGAGGTAAATCCATACACTCTGATCATTTGAGTCAATATACATCGCATTCTGCAATAGTTGTAATTCTTTGAGCAAGAATTCCAACTGAGATTTGAACTCATCATTTGGTTTCAAATCAAACAAGATCGGAATCAATTTAGATCTATTATGCCATGCGGAAAAATTAGAGAAATCTTTATTGATCATTGTCGTGGTGTATTCAAATTCTTGCAACGCTAAGGATTTCCCTTGTAATGTTTCAATCTGTGAGATAATATAACGTCTATAATGCCAACCATGGAAGTTTCTTCCATCTTTATTCAATAATTGATTAACGATATTTAATTCAAACTCCCAATTTGGAGATGGATGGTTTTCCAACAACCAACGTCTGTAGTTCCATATACAGTATATTTTGGAGAATTCTTTCAATTGTTGTAGCGTGAACATCAATTCCTTTTCGTATAATTTCGATAAATCTTGTGTTGTTAAAAGTTTCGTGTAGTGATTTTTCAAGATTTCTCGTCTATAGTTCCAAATGGTGTAGTACTGTGGGTTCAATGCCAGCAGTTGTGTAGTCAGTTGGAAGCATGAGTCATCGTAGATTTTGCAATGATGGTTATGTAACACTCTTTCATTCAACGATTTATAATGATTAATTTTGGTGATTTCGTTGAGTCTTTTCTGTCTTTTGGCCTCTTCTGAGAGATGTTGTCTTTTGATTCCATGCTAAAAAAAAGGTGTTATTATTTTGCTCTCTACTCTTCACCGGAAGAGTACTTGACAGAATACCAGACAGGTCCATACCATTTTGTTTTGGTTCCTATTCAATTTCACAACAACAAGATGAAGAGTTTCAACAAAATTGTTTCTGTAAGAAAAAAAAAATCAAAACATTGAAATTATTTACTTTATACAACAGAAGTGCAACAGAAGAGCAACATGTCCACAGCACCAACACGAAGCAGCGTCGCACTCAAAGGCTCAGCAAGAACAGTCGCAGAATTCTTCGAGTATTCAATCAACTCCATTTTATACCAGCGAGGAATTTACCCACCAGAAGATTTCAAGATCGTGAAGAAATATGGATTGAATTTATTGGTGACTTGTGACGATGAGATACGTAATTATATACGGAGGATCCTTGCACAGTTGCATAAATGGATCTATGGAGATAAAGTGAACAAATTGGTTCTTGCAATTGTTTCAAAAGACGATGGCGATGTTGTGGAAAGATGGCAATTTAATATCGAGATCTTAGGTGGTGGCAATGATGATGCCAATGGGACCGTTGTCGAGGAAAAACCAATTGAGGTGATACAGAATGAGATCCAGGCGATCATTAGACAGATCACCGCGTCAGTGACTTTTCTTCCTAGTTTGGAGAGTGATGCGTATACTTTCAACGTCCTTGTTTTCGCTGATGCAAACACAAATGTTCCTAATGAATGGATAGATTCAGGTGATTCTAAAGAGATTAGAAATGGCGAGAAAGTGCAGTTCAAGAGTTTTTCTACCAGCAGTCATAAAGTGGATACTTTGGTTAGTTATAAACTGAACAAAGAATTTAATTAACCTTCGACTGATAATAATTTTGCAATAATACTACAAAACCAGCTACATAAAATTTTTAATTAAAGTTAATTATTCATTGGAATATCATTATACAAAACAGATAATCATTAATATTAAACAAGTTTCGAATGTAGTTCACGTTCTCTCTCCTTTATATTAACCAGCAAAGAACAAAGAACTACTTGGTATAAAAGAATTAAAAAAAAAAATGGAAAACTATGCAATTAACATCTTTAAATCAAAAACACACACAGACACACTATGTCTCATACACCTTATAATTCATCATGGAAGTAATCATCATCATCATCATCATAATCGTCATCACCGGCACCAGTAGCACCGCTTTCAGCACCATATAATTTTTGAGTGATTGGATATGCAACTTTAGTTAAAGATTCATATTTTTCTTCAAAATCTTCTTTAGTGGCAACATCTTCATTATCTTCTAACCAATCTAAGACATCGGTAGCAGCTTCAATCAAAGTTTCTTTTTCTTCTTCCTCGATTTTACCACCTAATCCGTTTTCATCATTGGCTTGAGTTTTCAATGAATGTGCATAGTTTTCTAAAGCGTTTTTAGCTTCGATTTTTTCTTTCAATTCTTGATCTTGTTTAGCATATTTTTCAGCTTCTTCGACCATACGATCAATATCCTCTTGAGATAATCTACCACGGTCGTTTTTAATGGTGATGGAGTTTGATTTACCAGTACCTTTATCAACAGCAGAAACAGTGATTAATCCATTGGCATCTAGTGCAAATGTAACTTCAATTTGTGGAACACCTCTTGGAGCTGGTGGAATGTTGGTCAATTCGAATTTACCCAATAAGTTGTTATCTTTAGCCATAGCTCTTTCACCTTCATAAACTTGAATCAAGACAGTTGGTTGATTATCAACTGCAGTTGAGAAAATTTGTGATTTTTTAGTTGGAATAGCTGTGTTTCTTTTGATTAAAGTAGTCATAACACCACCAGTAGTTTCAATACCTAAAGTTAAAGGATTAACATCTAATAAGACAATATCTTCAACACCTTCTTCACCAGATAAGACACCGGCTTGAACAGCGGCACCATAAGCAACAGCTTCATCTGGGTTAATGGATTTGGAAACTTTTTTACCATCAAAGAAAGTTTCTAATAATTCTTGAACTTTTGGAATACGAGTAGAACCACCAACTAAGACAACATCATCAATTTCAGATTTAGAGACACCAGCATCTTTTAAAACTTGATCAACAGGTTTTAAAGTTCTTTTGAATAATTCAATGTTTAATTCTTCAAATTTAGCTCTTGATAATGTTTCACTGAAATCAATACCATCAACAAATGAATCAATTTCAATTCTAGCTGAAATTTGAGATGATAAAGTTCTTTTAGCCTTTTCAACTTCTCTTTTCAATTTAGAGATAGCCTTTGAGTTATCAGTGATATCAATACCATGTTTTTTCTTGAAAACTTTAACTAAATGACGAACAACTCTGAAATCGAAATCTTCACCACCTAAATGGGTATCACCAGAAGTTGCTAAAACTTCAAAAACACCATTTTCAATAGATAATAATGAAACATCAAAAGTACCACCACCTAAATCGTAAACAATGATTTGATGTTCACCATCGGTTTTATCTAAACCGTAGGCAATAGCAGCAGCAGTTGGTTCATTAACGATTCTTAAAACGTTTAAACCGGCAATGGTACCAGCATCTTTGGTTGCTTGTTTTTGAGCATCATTGAAATAAGCTGGCACAGTGACGACTGCATGAGTGACTTTTTTACCCAAATAATCTTCAGCAATTTGTTTCATTTTACCCAAGATCATACCAGAGATTTCTTCTGGGGAGAAAATTTTCTTTTCACCTAAATAATCAACTTGAACAGCTGGTTGGCCGTTTCTGTTGATAACTGTATATGGTAAATGTTTGATATCTCTTTGGACACTTTTGTCATCATATTTCAAACCAATCAATCTCTTGATATCAAAAATGGTGTTTGCTGGGTTAGCAGCAGCTTGATTTTTAGCAGCATCACCAATCAATCTCTCAGATTCGGTGAAAGCGACATAAGAAGGAGTGATTCTGTTACCTTGCTCATTGGCCAAGATTTCAGTTTTACCGTTTTTCATCACAGCAACACATGAGTAAGTGGTACCTAAATCAATACCAATCACTGTTCCATAACTCTCTGTATCATTATCACTAGCGGCTAGTGCAAAAGATTTTGGCTGGAGCAAAGGTCCCAACACAAGAAGCAGTGCGTAGAACAGCACTGCAAAGGACACGACAAGACTCTCCCTTTTGAACATTATTTATTGTTTAATCTCGTTCTGTACTGTTAATTGGATAGAAATGAAACAGAGATAAACAAACAAATAAATGAATAGAGGAAAGTTGTTTATTTATATTTAAAAAAAGCAGCCAGTTAGTGACACGCTGTTAAATTTTCCAGCGAATTTCGTCGAATTTCCAGAAAAAACTTGAAAATCAAAAAATTGAATTCCGGTCGATTTTGATATTGGAAATTTATTCAGAGAAGAAGAGAACAGAAGAGACTAGAAGAATGGAGAAAGAGTTCATGAGACAGGCAGTGAAGCTGGCCAATTACTCCCTGCACAACAACGAGACACCGGTTGCATGTGTCTTTGTGCATAACAACAGAATCATTTCCCATGGTTTCAACAACACCAATGATTCACTCTCTGGAATCAACCATGCAGAGTTCAGAGGCATACAGACCATCCTGGACAAGATGGACAACTGCGATGGCCAATATTGGAAGGAAATATACACTAATAAACACGATATCTTCAAAGAGATAGATCTCTATGTCACTGTGGAACCTTGTGTCATGTGTGCATCCGCTCTTAAACAGATCGGGATACGAAGAGTGTATTTCGGTTGTGGTAATGAGAGATTTGGCGGGAACGGTAGTGTACTGAAAATCAATAAGGACAGCACTACTCCTCAGAATAATTATATGGCTGTTCCAGGTATTTATAGAAAAGAAAGTATTTTGTTACTAAGAGATTTCTATACACGCGAAAACACCAAGTCACCTACACCACGATTAAAGGCAAATAGAACTTTGAATTTAGAGACATTCCCCGATATTGTTTGGTCGAATTATTTAACTTTAGAAGAATTCAAAGAAGTTTTCTTTAATTGGAACAATATAGACAACTTGGAAAAAATATATCATTCAAATTTAGATGTAATGGATGAAATAAATTTTGATTTACTTGATCCTGCTAATATAGAAATTTCAGATATTCTAGAATATTCAAAATCACCAATTGAACTACCGAAAAAAAGAAAAATAGGTTTAGCATTATAAATCAATCAATCAAATTAATATACAATTCCTTCATGCATAAATTAATCACTGTAGTTCCTTTTCAATATCAGTCCATTTAGAGATCAAAGATTTGTAGAAACTAATATTATTATCAGCTAAATCATTCAATGAATTCTTCAATTCAATTGTCTTAATATTTTCAAAATATTGGATTTCATGTAATGTTTGTTTTTCAAATTGTTCCACAATTTTCTTACTATTACTAACTTCATGAGTCAAAGTTTCAATTTTCTTTTCTAATTTTGATAATTTTTCACGTCTTGAAACTTCATGATTAACTCCTGTAAATTCTTCAAATTTATTTGTGAAAAAAGATCCCGTTGTTCCACCTGATAATAAAACATTTTTATCATTTATTGCTTTGTTCAAATAATCTGTCAACACTTCATAATCTATCTGTTTCTGATCTTTTAATTTCAACAAATTCTTAATGGAAATTATGTAATGCTCTAAATCTTTCAATGAAATTATATATTCATTATCAAGAAATGTTTTCAATTGTGCAAAACCAGAACTTATTTCATTCAAACCATCCCCAAATTTAATGAAAGGAGTCTCTAATTCAGGCTCTAATTCTGATAATTTTTTAATCTGTTTACTAAATTCCAAAAAATCAACTTCTAAATCACTATACCTTTTCAAAATCTTATTGAAAATTTTATCAATTTTATTCACATTTTCATCCAATTTATCTGATCGTTCTTTAATTTCAATAAACTCTTTACTTTGACTATGTGACGTTTTAAAAGCATTCATGAAAACATCACTAATCGCATCCCCATTTGAATTCAAATCTGGATTCAAAGATTTAATTTTCAATGTTAGTTTATAAGTACTCCATTCTTCAGACTCTAAAAACATGTGGTAGATTCGAGCTCTTTTCAATAATGGATGTAGTGATAATCTTTCCAAAAAACGATTCAATGAAGTTGCTCTTTTCAATGTGAATTCTAATGAAAAACGGTCTCCTTTAATGTACTCTAAACGTTGTTTGTCTGGTAATGGTGGAATGGCACATGCTGGGAAATCATTCATTAACACTTGGTATAATAAACTGAAATCTGAAAATCGGCGTTTCACAACAAATTTAGGTTTCTTGAAAACAGGACTGTTAGACTAAAAAAAAAAAAAAAAGGTTGTTAGCGACATTTCACAATATATACCACAAGAGCAGTTCTTACTTCTGTCTCCACGGTGTATGAGATATAGCTGTTCTGTCCATCATTCTCTTTCTGAGGAAGGTGAACAATTGACTTGATTACTATTTTCTCCAAATCAATTTTAGGTTTTGTTTGTGTGGTTGCATTTTCCGTCTGTGAGGCTTCTGAAAGATGTTGGTTATCATCAGTTGTGGTGTCTCCACGCACCGTGTTCTCGTCAATTCCACTCATCTCTCACTTTAAATCCTTCTGAATTGATGTGTTTGTTTATTTCTTGATGTCTGTTTTTTCTCTTCTTCTCTCTGTGAAATTTGAATATTTTTTTTGCCTCGAAATCTCCTTTATCGCTGGACGGGTAAAAAACTACTAGCAGATAACAATTACGACATATTTCATTCAAACTATTTAGTGTGGTAAAGCACATGTTTGGTGTCATCAATCTCCATCGTAAAGATACTTTGAATCACCCAGAGCCATTCGACAACTTTACCTTTCGAACTGGTTTCTTCCATGAATTTCTTGAATTTTTCTAAATAAACAGGCTCATTTCCCAAAAAGATATAATCGTTCTTTCCATTCTTCACTAGATTCTTGATAGATTTGAGATCTTTAGCTGATTTAATGACATTAACTTTATTTGCACCATGTTTCTTCAAAATATTCTCAACAACAGCAACACCTCCAGTGACTTTTGATGAAATATTGAAATTCAAATCTTGGAAAATACGGTTATTTGAATCAATCCTACTATTTGATCTAGCTAACAACTCTGATATGGATAGTTTTGTGAGTTCTTTGACACTTGCTGGGTTGACAATATCCAGGGCGTAATCTTCAATTCTTGGTAACTGGTCCAAAGGTGTATCATCTTTGAATTTCGCAATCACATCTTTCAAGAAATTCTCCGATATTATATGTTCAATTCTATAACTTAAACCTATTAGAAATTTCTCTGTTCTAAGTAGTTTCGGTGAAATGATTGTGTTACAATTTGGTGTGAATTCTTTACCAAATTTAATACCTAAACTGGTCAAAATTGCAGTATCAGATTTATTTATATCAACTACCCATCCTGTTACGATTGCATTAATATCATATGGCTTTACAACCTTTTGCTTTTTAGTAGAACCATCTTTAGCAATTTCATCCTCTGGTTCCGCAGATTGTCTTTTCTTCAAAAGTTCAGCTAGTTGTTGTTGTTGTTCTAATTTTCTTTTATTTCTTTCTTCCAATTCTTCAGGCAGTATAGGTATTTCATGAGATTTGTGTTGTTTTTGAAACAGATTCAGATCTTCCATATCTGAATGTAGTTTTGCAGCAGCTTTGTTTTTGGCTTTACGTGAACTGCTTTGACGAAACCCTACAAATGAAACATTTTCTGTGTCATTTGCTGATGTGTTTGATTCTTTCAAATCTTCTTTTGAAGGTGTTCTTGTAGAACTATCAATTGGTACCATTATATTTTCCTCAATTCTCTTTGGTGTTAATGGTGATTTCAATTCTTTCAAATTCTTGGTAATGTTATTCGTGTCTGGTTCTCTAATAGCAGCTAATTCTTTTGTGAATGGATTCATCGTGGTGGTTTCTTCTCCTTCTGAATCCTCAATTAAATTACTAGTGATTGTAACATTATGTGATCCATCATCAAAGAATTGTTTTAAAACATCAAAATTCAACTTTGTTTCTCCAATTATATCATCCATATTGATTGGTCTTGGATAATGTGAATAACGTGGATGTTTAGCATTTTGTAATTCCCATTTGGAATATGATTCTTCTAACCATAAATGATTAACAATTTGAACTGTTTTCCATTGCTTAGCACCATTATACTTTTTACCATCAGGTTTTGCTGCTATCAGATGTGTATTTGTTGGTTTCAGAGAAGAAGTGAAAGTTGCACCCAAGGCTTCAGCCAAACTAGAAATATAAAATCTAGCGTCTCCAGAGTAATTAGTAGATGCTATTACAAACTTATTGAAATCTTTTAAACCACCTTTCACGTATGGATAATGTAATAATTTTTCAAATGGGGAAATCCACCTTTGATGTTCAACCATCCAAAACAACCAGTTTAGGTTACCAACATGCAATGATTTCCTACTGGCTTGCAAATACTCTTCACCTTCTCTAAACTTACCAAGATAAGAAGTTGCTGATTTTAAATTATCAACGATTAAACCACCAGATTCTTTAATGAAATGTGCCACAAGATCCAATGACATTTTAGTCAATTCCAAGTCAGTTCCAATCATAAATTTCTTTCCTTTGAGAAACTTCGCCTTTGGTTTAATGTCACGAACGTCTTTGTCCACGATATCCAATCTATTTTTCGACCTCAGTTCATCAACATCAATAACCTTATCATCAATCTTAACAGCATCATTCAATAAATACGCATTCTCATCCAATCTTTTTCTCAACTTCAAGCAATCATCAATCCACTCCGGCACCACAATCTTAATATGACAATCATCAATACAATTAACAACAATACAACAATCCTCTTTCAAATCAACTGAAATCAAATGTGTCACAAATTTATTCAAAGTCTCTGAAAAGACACCACCAAGCGCTCTAACACCACCATAGATGGCTTCTTTATCCGCCTGTGGTAGATCACCAATACAAATATGAACGTCTTTTAAAATATGATTTGGATCAGGTGAAAACGGTCTGATTTGTACCTGTTTGTTCAGCTCTACCGTCTTGAAAACGTAATCTGACGTGACGACTGGGATCATCATCTCCTGGGTGTAATCGTATAGTGGAAAGCGACTATTGTTGGAAATGATATGTGTGTATTCATTGAAGATTAATAAATCTTTTAAGATGTCTTTTGCAATGTCGTATGGGACTTCATATTGATCTAAAATGATGGACACTTTGCTGGATTCTGACTCTGGCAAGTCAACGGACTCAAGTATCAGAAACTTCGAGTTCTCAAAAAGCCTTTTCATTGTGGTTCCAGCGTGTTTTGGTTGAATTGTAAACACAAATTTCTGATGGCAACAAAATTCCAAAAAAAAAAAAAAAAAAACAAATTTACGCGTCAGTCGAAATACTTCATTTTGCTATACATAGTGAATTAAGTGAATTATCAAATTAGTAGAGAATTTCCCATGAAAGATGGAATTCAACAGTCGGGTTATTTGAGTGTTAGATTATCAAGTCTAGACTACTTAGATATTAATTAACATGTAGGTAATTAACAAATGGATACACCTAATAATTTATTAAATTGCTTATCTGTAAACATTTCATAGTAACACAACACCCTTTTCTCGACATAATGGACAGGAATTGATCTGTTGTAATAGCCACTGGTCAATACACACATCGTGGAAAAAATGACCACCGGGACAACACAATTGCCTAACTATTTCGTTGTTTTGATAATTTTCAAAACAAATGGTACAACATTCATACTGAGCTAATAAATCAGTAACTTTGGTATCAGATAAATCCAAGACTTTGATATCGTAGTCATAATACTTCACAGCAAACTTATCATTCAATTTCAATTCGAATTTTTTAGAATAGTTTTCCAATTTCAATTCTTCTGGTGCAATTCTTAGATTATCAGCCAACACTTCCAAATTATCAAGCAGTCTTAAAATCCTATATGTGTTCGAGTTGTTATAAATTAAAGACGGTGCTCTAAAAAGACGATCGTGTTCAATGAATAAATTACCTGCTAATGCCCATATCATAATTTTTTTAGCTTCTATATTTGGAATAAATTGAAAATCTTGGATATTTGTATCTGTAGATACATTGATGAGAGGTTTGAGCTCATACACCAAATGAGCAACAAGCTTATCTGGATCTCTTGTAAAATAAATGTGACAGTCTTGAAAACATGTTTGATTATGAGCAACAGCTCTTCCATGAATATTTTCTCTTTTTTCACTCCAACCACTCGTTTCACGTCGATCTACAAATTCGTCATTTGCAACCAAGCTCGTGAAATGCACTCCGATCATGATTGTTGGAATATTTGGAGATTTCTTCAAGACTTCTGAACCATTATCTTGTTTCTTTTTATCAAATTTAATAAATTTGAAAAACGGTTCATTCTCTTGTGATAATATATCATCATATTCTCCATTTTGTAGCCTTTCAATGAAATCATCCACACCGCAATTCAAGTCATCAATGTTTGAGTCACCAGCACATGAATCAATTACACCATTCTGAGACTCAATTCCGAAAAATTCAAGTGAATGAAGAAACTTGACATAGTGTTCTAAATTTTGTTTGACTAGATTTAATCTATCATTGGGACATGTAGCTAGTTTTCCTGGTTCAAGTTGACAATTGTGAAACAAATAAAACGATTCTTTGGCATCATTTGGTACATCAAATGGGAAATCTGATGGATCGGGTATAGAAACAACCTTACCAGTCATAATATGAATTGGATCTTCTTGAGTACTGCTAAAGACTTTCAAAAGAGCGTTAATTTTTCATGATGATGAGCTTTTTTAAAGATTGTTTTTTCATTCAAATAAGTTTGACATAAAGCTCTTATAAAGGCTATAAAGTGAAGTAATTCATGAAATTATTTCCATTTTTGAAAGAATGTTCTCAATTCTGAAAAAAGACTCCTGCTTCATCAAAACCAAAACCCTCAGACATCAGATTAAGGTCACCCCGTCAGTAGTACATGTGTAGCAGCAAATCATCAATTGCTTATCAGAAAGCAATTCCCAATCCGTAATTGTTTTGCGCCGACCATTCACAAATATCTCAAAGAGCATCGATAAATCATCTTGGGATTGATTTAAGAACGGAATTTGCAACTCGACATCAAATAATTACAATCAGTTACTGAACTTCAACTTTCAAGTAATTTAAGTAGTGTTCAGTGTTCTCATCAAAAGTATTAAATTCTTCTCTCATGTCGATGAAAAATTATTTTCGAAAATTTGAGAAATCAAAAAAATCATGACAGAAAACTGCAACTTTGACGTGACATCGTAAGCTCAATTTTGAAGCTATGAAACTGAAGTTTTGTTACTGGATATATGCTGATTTCATAGTTGGGGCATCCATTTTGGGCCATTTTTAAATTACAAAATTTGGGAAAAAATTATAGAAAAACGTTACATTGAAGTGTAGAAGACTTAACAATCAGTTCAGTACACTAGGGACCACTAGCCAACAGTAAAAAAAGAATAAAACAAATACCAAAACTAACCATAAAACAGAGCTCTTAAAGCTCTTCTACCTGATTTTGAGCTTTTGAAAACTGGACATTTCTCATCGTATTCCAAAGGTAAATTTAATTGTGGTCTCTTGTGACCATTTCGGAATATTCTGGTAGATTCTGGCTGTAACTCACTGTAATCAAAATTCAAAATATCCTCATGAGTCAATGGAGAATAATTGTCATAAACCACATCATCAATAGCTGAAGCATCATTTCCAGGTTGTGAAGCTGTCTCAGTATCAGCTTTAGCAGCACTTTTAATGAAGTCATCTAAATCATAATCCTTCTCTAATAATTTCAAACGACGATATAAGAACAAGCGATTAGGCAATTCCCAAAGATCCATCAACAACCCTTCAAATCTCCAAATATCATCCAACGGTGCCGACCCTTCTTGTGCAGCAGGCCTAAATACCAAATGATACAAAGGAACTAATGGGTTATCAACAAGAAAATCAACACTTGTGACAAATTTACTTAAATGTCCAAACAAGTATAACAAGCATGCTAAATTCTCCTTTGGTAGATTCTTTAAGATTTCCATTTTCTCTCTTTGAGCTAAATAATCATATTGAAGTTTCAAGTCAAGAAAAATTTCACCAGAAACTAAAGATTCAGGCAATTCTAACAACCATATTTTTAAAATCAAAACAATCTTATAAACATCTTTGCAATACTGGCTTTTCTTACAAGTCTCACAAAAATCTGAAACTCCCAAATAAAGATCATCATGCTTATCAATGGCAGCTTGAATTTCTTGCTTTACATCAAAAATTTGGTTAATATTAATCTCACTGATCCATGCAGCATTGACTGCTTCTTTTTCGTCCTTCTTGGTCATTCTATGTAACTGCTCTATTAAAATCTTGAAAAAAATTGGTATGGATTTAAATTTGTAGTATGAAACACCACTTCTAGTTTCATAAATTTGCTTTTCAAGTGGTACACCAAATATATCTAAATGGACATTGATTTTTTTTCTTGTGATTTTAGTGAATGGTAATCTATTCAAAGGCCAGTACCAATTAGTATGTGTGTTAACAGCAACATCATATGCAACTTCAAAATTCGTAAGGTTTCTGTTCCAAAATTGATACTGAATTCCTCCAGTTTTTGGTTCTTCAATTTGCAAAACAATATTTATGGCATTAACCATGTGATGGTAAAGTGCTAATTTTTCAAAAAACCAGTCAGAGTACATGATTAAAAGCTCACTTAATTGAAAGTCCAACGCATATTTTTGCTTATGGAAAAGTTCAACATTCTTGGAATGTTTGTCTTCTAATTGATGTAATTTTTTCTTCAAGTCACGAAGAGTTATTGAAACCATTTTATCATCAGGATAATGATACTCTCTATTTACTTGAACACCATCATCCCTGTAATACCTATCAATTATTCTGAGAGCAGTAACAGTGAAATAATATTGGCTTTTAGTAGACCATCTTAACACATTGAGGAAGAAATTTGTTTGGATAATCTTATTTTTCAATAAATTATCTAAAACAGTTGAAACATCCTCTTCACTCATTTCATAACGAAGGAAATACTCACAATATTCTAATAATGTGGTTTGTAGTTCTTCTTTAGTAAAGACATCCATTTTTAACAAATCATTGAACATTGATATTTTCTTAGTTTCAACATTAACTTTCAAATGTGTCAAAAAATGTTTCAACTCCTTAACATCTAGAAAAACAATTCGATCTTGTAACAAATGGAAGGGATACTCGATGTTTTCTTTAACAACAACATCATCAATATTTTTTTCATCATCATCTGTTAAATAAAAAATATCACTGTCTCTATTATAGTTTTCAAATCCATGAAGAATTTCCAATAAATCATCAACTTCTGTAGCCACTATGGAATACTTATTGGCAATCTTATTTATCTTTTCCTGGATGACAGTCAATGAATCCAATCCTCTATGTAAACAGTTCGATGTAAGGATTTCAATATTATTCAATTGTCTATCCAATTTCCTCAAATTCTCAATACAATCATTAAATGCTTTTTCTGAAATTGAGTAAGGTTCAGTTCTGGTTTCCCAAGCAATAAAATGGTTATAAAGCTGTTTATAAACACCTTTATTTGCTCCTAGCTTCTGTCCAAATTTAAAAATTATTGGTCTTGGATCTGGAGGTGGAGGAACTGGCCAATTATCTTCATGAATTAAAGCAATATCTTCTATGATAATTGTTGGATCATTTTGTGCTTTTTTAACTGATTCTAAATAACTGATGAAATTTGAAATTTGTCTATGGTTGAATTGAAACTCTGATGCAAGTTGTGTCCCAGTTACTTGATGATTGTTTGACCACATAAAATAACGAAAATCCACAAAATTTCCAGAATGGTTCATGGCAAAATAAATAGCAAATATAAATAGTCTAGCAAATGATGTTTTATCTGAGTTGTAACCAGTAGCTTTATCAGTTAAATTTGTCATATGATATATCCATTTTCTATCACACACTGAATCCGGATCCAACACTTCACAAAAACCACAAAATCAAAACTGACAAAAAAAAAACAGAAGCTTGAAGGGTCTACAGCCCAACTAAAAAAAAAGTGATAAATAGAACTGTATTAATGGATGTGGATTATTTTATATAAATATTAGGTTGAGTTCCATTCAAATGATTCTTCCATGATTTGGATCCAATTCGTATCCAAAAGTACGTGATATTTTGTATAAGTACTCTCTTAAGCTACCAACAACAACTTTGGCCAAACCTTGTGTTCTTTTACCCTTATAGTCACTGTCATAACTTCCTCTGCCATTGGTGTTCAAATCATTGGTCATTGTAGGCAACAAATTATCAGAAGCACTTAATGAAACAAACAATGCAAATGGAATAAACCAAACACAAATTCCAAAAAATGAAGATACTTCAGCAAACGAAGGGATTTTTGGTGGCATGTAGTTTGGATCCATTCTAAACTGTGGTGGTGGGATCGCCAAGTTGTTGAAATGTCTGAACCAAAGGTAATGGTTGACTATAACTAAAACACAACTTGAAATGAAAACAGGTCCTGATAGATTGATGTATGGGAATTTTGTAAGGTTTTGTAAATACACGTAGTACGTTCCAATTGAAAACAACGTGAGCCACAATGGGAACCCATCAAAGAGCCAAAGCAGCACGTATATCCCTATGACTCCATAAATGCTTCTTTTTAAGAATTTTTTGGTAGGCGTGGAATGTTCCTCCACAAGCTCACTGACGTAGTACAATCCAGCAGCAATGGCCAGTGTTAAAAATGCAAATCCAACAACAATCCCCAGATACGAGAGAAGCTTCAAGAACATCGTTTTCTGGCTGCAATTTGAATTCTGATGAAATTTCGTGATATTTTCAAAATTCATTCCCAAAGGAAAATAAAATCGAGAAAAACAGTATTTGTTTTACCCGTCAAAATTATTTTTTTTTATAGCTTTTGATACATAGTTTGAAGTTGAACTTGGTTGTCTAGCTGGTTGAATCAAAGCGAAAAAGATGTTGATGCACAGCTTCAGTCGGTGCATGGCCACATATCAAAAGACTACAGCAAAAAAACTGCCCCCAAGACTGCTCACATTCGTGGTTTCTGATGCAATTAACACATTGAAGAAAGAAGTAAAGAAGAAAGCCAATATAGCGAAGAAATACCCAGAACCGGCTCCTAAACATATACAAACGGAAGAATATAAAGTCATACAGAGATCTAAGAACAAATTATACAGATTTGAACAGAAAGTGTCAAAATTAGGTAAAACTGCTGTGGTAGCTAATGCTACACCAAATCTCTTAAAATCTGCAAGAAAGAAAGATAAACTTAAATTCACTGCTGAGCAGCTGCTTCAAACTGATGGTGGTGAAGCTTATAAACTACCCACTAAAGCTCAGGTAACTGCTGCTAATAATTTTTTCAAAATGGCTAAAGTTGAAAGACACTGGTATTCAGAAGATTTCAAACGTATACCTGGCGAGGCAGAGAAAAGATTGAATGAAGTTAGAAAAGAGTTGATAGAGGATCCAGATGCAGATTTGGAAGAGTTGGGAAGAATTAATGAAGAATTATTGAAGATTCAAAAAGAGGAAGAATCAAAACCTAAGAATGTTGTTTTGAAGAAGAAAATCATGCTCCCGGAAGTTATCTTTATCGGTAGATGTAATGTTGGTAAGTCATCTTTGTTGAACACTATGATCAAACAGTTGGAAAGTGCTAAAGATGTTGTTAGATCATCCAAAGTTGCTGGTCATACCAAAGCTTTACATGCATTTAATATTGGAGGTAGATTTGTTTTAATTGATAGTCCAGGTTATGGTAAAAAAGGGTTGTTAGAGCAAAGTGAACTAGTGGATCATTATCTGGTGCTAAGACGAGAATTGGTTAAATGCTATTTATTGATCAATGCAAAAGATCCATTAACTAATGATGATATTCACATTTTACAAGCTTTAAACAAATGTGGTGTTCCATTTGATATTGTTTTCACCAAGATTGATAAATTGAAAGATCTGAATGATTTAAGAGACAAGTTTAAAGATCCTGCAATAGGTCAAAACACAGCATTACAAAATTTCTTTTATGTTACTAAAGATGGTGAAGGTATAAGCTATTTGAGAACATCAATTTTAGAGACTTGTGGGTTTAGTGTTACTCGTGCTAAACCTTTAGTCACTGTGAAACATAAACCATTTGGAATGACGAATAAACAAACAGCTAGTCAAAGAAAAAGAGCAGAGCTTGAAAATAAACGTAAGAAGGAAGGGATTAGAGTCAATTGATCATTGTTATGGACCATTCCAATCACTACGTCAACGATATATAAATATCTAATAAAGAAGATCAAATTAATATACATGTACATAAAGTTTTCAATTATTAAATTGTACTTGACGTTGGTTGTAGTGAATTTCTTAATTTTTTTTTTTTTTGAGGTAGGTATGGATCAAGAACTTTAAAATCTACCACCACGACCACCTCTAGCACCACCACGACCACCAGAGAAACCACCTCTTGAACCACCACGACCACCAAATCCACCTCTGGCACCTCCTCTTGAACCACCGAATCCACCACGAGCACCTCCACGGCCTCCACGGGCACCACCACGACCTCCAAAACCACCTCTAGCAGCACCTCCTGCAGCCTTGGATTTCTTCTTCTTTGGAGCTGGAGGACCAGCAACTTTTGGCTTTGGTAAAAATCTTTCAATAGGTAGTAATTTATCTGGAGCTATATAAAATTTATCACCTTCTTTAAAACTTGTAGCTTGAACACCTTCTTGTGGTTTAATAGTGAAAAACACTTCATTTAAAGGACCAAGAATCTCATCAACTTTACCAATTTGAGTTTTATTTTCTAAGAAAATTGGAGCATTGAAATATGGAATTTTAGTGTTGATGGAACGACATAAAATATCACCTTCAACTGGATGAACAAAAGCACCCATTTCCAAGACAGAGTCTGGAGGACCTTGTGGAGCGGCTCTACCTCCAAAGCCACCACGGGATCCTCCTCTGAAGCCTCCACGGCCACCTCTTGAACCACCTCTAAACATATTTGATTAAAAATTTGATTTATTATGGTATGTACTTTGTCTGTGATAGTTTCAACCTTTCTTTCTATCTTCTATTCTACCTGACTCTGTTCTAAAAAGACTTGAGTGTGCTGATGAGAGAACAAAAAAACAACCGACTGAGCGACAAAGACGACTGGAAAAACAAACAACTTGAAATTGAAATTCACGATGAGCTTCGTCAATAACAAAAAAAAAAATTTTTGAAATAAAAAAAAAATTTCACTTAGAAAAACGAGTTCCGGGGGTTTCAATATGTATTTGATTGAAAAATGAAAAATGAATTACGAGGTCTGACTAAGCAGAATTTTCAAAATTTTGGAATTTTTTTTGTTTATATAAAAACAGAACAGAAAGAAGAACAGAAGAGAACAAGAAGAGAAGAAGAAGAAAGAGAAGAATGGGCGGCAAGCAGGAAGTTGTACAGGCGTTTAATTTCATAGCGTCACAGCTGAATGAGGAAGTCCAACTGGGAGTATTGCAGAAAATAGCACAGCAGAATAAACTAGATCTGGTTTGGAAGGCGTTCAATGGGAAGGCCAGTGACAATCATGTGCTGGCGGTAGTGCTGGGAGTGGTGGCCAGAGTGAGGTGTGGTGGTGCAATTGATGTAATGTTTGCTAGTGAAGAGGAGAAATATCAATTGCTGGTGCAAAGAGTGGTGCAGATATTTATCAAATCTAATGTCAGCTGGACAGTGAAGACTGTGATTTTGCAGTTCCTTACTACACTGTTATTGAATCTGCATATAAAGCCAATCAAGAAATCAGTGTCAGTGATGATGTCAATTTTATGCTGGGATCAACTGGACGATAAACCAGAGTTATTAAGAAAACACAATTTACAAGATCAGTATGACTCCAAATTGAAACTGATAGAAGGTGATGAAGCAACTGCCAATAAACTATTATTAAATCTGATCCCAACATCGCTTAGTTACTTCATTGGAAACATATCAATGAGTTCTTCTGAAATAATATCATACTCTTTATCATTCTTCAACATGCTAATAACAATATTATCACAATTACCAACAAGAAAATTCTACAAAACCGTCATACAGAAAACAAACATTTTGATATTAGCTGCTTCCAAAAAAACATCTAATTTTGAATACAACTGGCTACTGAAAATTGCCAACATTTATTTGAATTTCCCAATAGATGAATTTACCGGTGAAATGACTGATCTTGCTACGCTAAAACTTCAATACTCAACTAAAATATCAAATTTGCAGAAAATTTTATACAGAGATTATAGAGACACAGCTGAAGAGCTCATATACGCTCATGCAAATTTTCTGCAAAATGAGGAAAACTTGAAGTTTTTTAAAGAGTTACCAAATGATCAATTTGATTCAATATTACAAAATTTGGGCATCTCGAAACAAAATATTACCAATAAATTACAATTGGTACAAGAATATTTAACTCCTGCACCATCAATTGAGGAAATTTTTGAAAATTTACCAACGTTACCTACAGAAATTCTATTAACAAACTTCATCAACTTATCATACCAAGCTATTCCAACTTTGGGTTCCGAGTTCTTGTCATTCAATGATTTCCTTTTCAGAAACTACTTGATTCAGCTGGTAGGTTCGTACTCAGAGCTAAATACACATATAACTACAACAGCATCAAGGTTCAAATCAAACTCAAATGACTCAAAACTTATTGGATCCAGTCGTCATGCCGTCCGTGTTAAAAGCTTAAATTTACAACAACAGCATTCATCTAATTTTACAAGTAAATATAATGATATTGTGGCCACTATCCCAATTGACTTGAACAACACTGATCCTAAAAATTTGAAAGAATGGCATGACTTATCAATTGGTGATTTTGTTGTTCTCGCTACTGTTCAACCAAGTGAAAATACAAATGAACTAACTAAATCTGGCATCAAGAAGGTCAGATGTGCAGTCATCTTAGAGAAATCAAACAATAATGGATCAAAGTTGAACTCATCAGTTTCAAAAAATTTCAATCTTAAAATAAAATTTGATTCAGGATTTTTCCATGAAAATGAAGAAACTGAAGATGACTACTCAAATTTAAACTTGTTGATAAAACCACCTGCTAAACTTGCAAACCTGAATAATTTCTTGCAAAATTTGAAGAAAATTAAAGCTACTGATGAATCATTCCCTGAATGGTTGTTAGATTTATTTCTTGGTTTTGGAAATCCTAAAATTGATCACACAATAATCAGTCAAGACTGGTTTGATCAAGATGATGGTAGTAATAAAAAGCGCAAACTTAATGAAAAAGATAAATCTATTGAATTGCAAAATAATTTGGACTTGACTAATCCTCAACATGAAGCTTATAAAAAAATTTTATCAAATGCTTTTACATGTGTCAGTGGTTTACCTTCAACTGGGAAAGCTAGAATAATTTCAAATGTGTTACGAACTTTATTAACTAGTTTCAATAATGAGAAGACTTTGATTTTAACCAAAAATGAATCAACAATTAACAAAATTTTCACACAATTATTACAATTTGGTTTCAATGATGAACAACTATTTAATTTATTAAATATCAATAAGGCTCAAAATGAAACTATTCCAAAATTATACTCAAAATTGACAAACTTGTTACAAGAAGTTGATGAACTTGCAAAAACTCTAAAATTAGAAGGATCTTATGGAGATAACGTTGAAACTGCACTTTTGTTTAACAAATTTGTTATATCTGTGAAATGGGAAGAGTTTCTGTTGAAAATTGAAAGTGTTGATGACACAACAGAAGTCTTAAATCTGTATCCATTTAGCGGTTTCCAATCATCAATTGAATCAAACTCCAATAAACTTGAATTAATTAAAGACATCAAACAACATTATTCCAAGATAACTAAACTTTTCAAAGAAATTGAAAACTTGAGACCTTTATCAATAGTCAAATCAACAGAACAACAAAATCAATATTTGTTACGTACTCAGGCTAAGATCATAGCAATCAGTCAAGAATCGTTAAATTTTGAAATTTTAAACAATTCAAATATTTATTTTGATAATGTCATCATTTATGATGCTAATCATTTGACTGAGTTGGAAACAGTGTTACCATTGATTATCAAACAACTAAGGGTTATCAAAAGATTAGTTATGTTTGGTGACTGCCTGAATTTAGTGTCAACTCCATTTAATTTTGAATTTAATAGCGTTTCTGGTTTAGGAACAAGTTTATTTGAGAGATTTAAAAGACTTGGTGTTGATGTATTAGAATTGAACCAGCAGTTTAATGTCAGTCCAAAAATTAATAATTTATTGAAATCATGGTTCCCACAATTATCTCTAGGAGAAAAATCGTCATCAGTTGTCAATAACATTGAAAGTGAAGTTGCATTTGTTAATATTACCGGGGAAGAAATTCAACCAATACCTTCCATTCATCAGAATGTTCAAGAGGCTGAATATGCAGTTTTCTTATCACATTTTCTGCAGCTGGCTAATTCTGATATTTCAGTTGGTTTATTTACTTTAGATCAAGGACAAAAAATATTGATGGAAGAAGTACAATTCAAGAGATTTGGAGATGACTATAAACAACCCTACATCAGTACGGTACAAGAGTTAAATTGTGATGCCATTGATGTTGTGATATTGTCATTAGTCAGAACTACAAGTTTTGAAGAGTTTGACATTGAAAGTTTGTTACTACCGGTCATTGCTAAATCTAAGATGGGGCTTTATATCTTAGGCTCACCACAATTGTTTAAACACCTCAAACATGATAGTTACCCAACAACAGCATCAATCTTGAAAAAACACAAACCAGGAAATTTGAAAATACTTCCTCATCTCACTAAAACTTCAAAAAAGTCACAGAAACAAAAACCACAAACAATCAAAACTATAGATGATCTTAAAGTTGCGATTGCTGCTTTCTCAACCAAAGAATGAAGCAATTAATTCGTGTATCTTTTATTCAAAATAGAAAAACTAAAAAATTACCCGGCTCTTTCACTGTAGAAATTTTCAGTTTTTTTTATTCGACGTTTGAAAATTGAAAGTAAATAAAAAAAAAGTTGATTGAAATTGAAATATTGGTTGTTGAAGTTGTAGCTCTTTCAGTTCTGAAATTCTTCAACATGTTCAGTACAGCAAGAGCCACCACTAGAACACTAGGTGTGCGCTGCTTTAGCACCACTGAGGTCTTGCTCAGAGCTAAAGTCAGTAGATCCCAAAGAAAAGAAGAAGCTTTACATTTGAAAAACTATAATAAATTACAACAAAGATTAAAAGAAGAGCGTAAACCTAAAATTGATCCAGTGTTGGGTGAACTACCAAATTTGATGTATCATAGATTAGATGCTGAGACCATGGAGAATGACACATTAGGTATGGGTTATAATATGAAAGATGTGCAAAAATTGATTTTTGGTGCTCAAGAAGCCGAGTCAGCAGAACTTAAGAACGTTGATTCAAGCCTTTCCGGGGAATTACTCAAACAAAAACAAGCCAAACAAGTTGAAGCTGTGATGCGTATTTTGAATATCAAAAATAGACCACTTTCTGAGAAAACTGATATCAAAATGAAACTGGCGATTAAAGAATTTCAAAGAAAAGAAGGTGATATTGGTTCATCTGAAGTTCAAGCCGCCATTTTTACTACTCAGCTTCGTGAAATTTACAGACATGTTCAAAAAAACCGTAAAGATTTTGCCAATTTAAGAAGATTAGAAATGTTAGTTCATAAAAGACAAGCTGTTTTACAATATTTGAAAAGATCAAATGTTGAAAGATATTATTGGACAATCAATAAGTTAGGTCTAAGTGATGATGCTGTACACAAAGAATTCCATCTAAGTAAGCAGTACATGCAAGATGCTAAAATGTTTGGTGATCTTCAATTGGTTAGAGTTACACGTAGTGCAAAAGCTTTTGCTAAACAAAGAGCTATGAAAGAAAAGACTGCTGTTAGTATGATGCCATCTATTAGAGCTAGACAAGCTGCTGAAAAGGCTGAAAGAGCTGAACGTAGGGAAATGTTGAAGAAAATTGCTGAAGAAAGAGAAGCTAAAAAAATCCAAAGAAGACTTGCACATAAAGCTAATATGAGAGTGAAAAAAGAAAAAGATAATGAAGAAAATGCAAAAGCTGTTGCTAAATCTTTATCTGATATCAAACTGTGATTTTATAGAAACCCTTTAAACAAATGTACATATGAAGATATATCAAACAAAAATCATTAATTCATTACTCATGTAGGTTTATAAAAACTCTTTTATAGCACCACCAACATTTTCCAAATCTAATAGAAATGTATCATGTCCAAACAAACTCATTTCTTCACTTAATTCAACATGTTTGATATTTCCACCGTCACCATGATAAAATTCTCTGTTTGCTAATTTCAATACATTTGCAATTTCCAGTTGTTGCCAATGAGGAAACAAAATATCTGATTTAACACCAATAACTAACACTTGTTTATTTGCCAAAGGTTTTAAGCCAAACAATAAATCTTGATCTAATTTTTGTTTATCATATTTCAAATTTGACGTAGATGATTTATTCGACTTTATTAAAGATTTATAATTTTCTGTAGGTACTGATGAATAATTTAATTGAGTTTCAATGACTTTCTCACTTCCTTGATCTTGATAAAGTTGAATCATTTGGTTCCTTAATTTAGATGCACGATCTCTGTTATTGAAACCCAAATCAAATAAATCCATAGCCTTGGAAATATAAAGCAAAGAGTTTGGATCATACTCCAATGAGAACTTCTCACCTTGATGATCCAAATAAGTTTCCACTAAAAAATCTGGACACAATGCAGGTGCAATTCCCGGGTTTATTCTTTCACGACCAAATCGCATCTCCCATTCCGGTCCAGATCTATACGTTATCGTGGCAATTTCTCTTGATAATTTCATTCCAACATGAGGTGGGATTTTATCATAATAAAAACCTCTATTCCAATTTGGATCTGACATTAAAACTTGTCTTTGAATATGACGCATTGCAATTGATGATGGATGTGATCTTGCACACCCTGATATCGATATAATTTTGTAGACTTTATCACTGAATTCTTCTCCATAAGCTAAAGATTGCATTCCTCCCATTGAAGAACCAACACTAGCAAATAATTTTTTGATACCTAAATGTTGTTCCACCAACCTTTGTTGAGCTCTAACCATATCGTTTATACTCAATATTGGGAATCTCGTAGCAAAATTTTTCCCATCTGATGGGTCAATTGATGAGGGACCGGTTGATCCATAACAACCACCAATAACATTGGTACAAATTATAAAGAATTTATTTGTGTCTAAAGGTTTATCAGGTCCAATGAAATTTTCCCACCATCCAGGTTTCATGTTATTAGCTTGTGATTTCGCATGTGATGAGGCAGATAAACCTGTGTGTAGCAATATGGCATTTGATTTATCATTGTTCAATTGACCCCAAGTTTCATAAGCAATCTGGAAATTTGGTAAATACCCGCCATAATCTAAGAATATTGGTTGTTCTGATTTATATATTTGAAATCCAGATTGCACTCGTGAATAAACAGGTTCTGGTCCTTTATCTATCGTTATCTGTTCTCTTCCATCTGGTCTATTATTAACAGCTTTTTGGTTCAGTAGCTGAGTTTTAGCCTCTAATCTATCTAAGCATGGGAAATGCAGCTGTGGATTTGATGGCACTGCTCTATTAACTCGCAATGAACTGGAGAACAATCTTTTGCTATGTACTCTCAACATCATTGTGGTTCTCTAATCCAGTCTGTTTCTGTACTGCGAGAACACTAATAACTTCAAAACATTAACACACAATTTCAAATCACTTCATCTGCTAGATAAAAATAAAAATACAGCTTGAAATAATTTTTTAAACTCCACAGTCACGTGACATTGCAGCATTGAAATTTCAAAATCTGCGCCACAAATGCTGACATAAGAAATGACATATTTTTTTTTCTGATGCTTTCGATTTCGGCCGATTCTAATTTAAACTTCGATTTGCAACGAAGTGGATCAGAGATTATTACTTGGTTTGATTTCACTAGATTTACTGTGTTTCGTTGTATTGTTGGTTTGATAGATAGAAAGATAGTTATCTTGTTTTGGTACAAAAGGGCGATGGACACAAGACACAGACTTGACCGCGTGCTGAAGTACGTGAATGCTAATATCGTTGAGAAAAAACTGGTTTATCTCGTGTATCTGGTTGTACTGATAACAGGAGTAGTGGTAAGCCAGTTGATTCAAGTTGATGAACATAAAAATTGGTATTTTGTCAGATCTGATGGTGTTTTCAATATCGTGTATGGGAATTTAGCCGGTGTGGTGTACTTGATGAACTTGATTCTATTGTTTTTTGCCATTTATAAAGTTCAAGGTAATAAATATGTGTTATTATCAGGTGCAACAACAACAAGTTCCACTAATGATGGTGCAAGTACTCAATACTTGATTAATCTAGTACGGTTGTTTTTTGTCAGTGTGGTGGTACCTGCGTTATGGTTTATGTTTTTCAATTTTTTGAAAGATCAAGGTTCATTAAGATCTGGAGGTGGTTGTCAACTGGATTCATTCAGTTTGAATGAACTATCTAAAACAATCAAAGATTTCTCCACGTGTCTCAAATATCAGGGTTTATGGGATTCAGATAATTCCACTTGTGAATTAAACTCTCAATTGTTATACACTTGTTTTGGATCAAAAAATTCTTGTGAAGAATATGGAACTTGGATCATTGGTTCTTTCAACATTTCTGGTCATTTTGAAGGTGTTGTCAGTGTCTCTTCGATTTTGCTTTTCCATTTATCAACATTGATCACTGATTTTTATAAAAATCCAATTTTAGATAGTCTCGTTTATCCTGTCTTCATTTTCACAATTTTTAATTTCTTCAATTGGTTGATTTTATTAGAGATTACAGCTGTCTTTTATCACACTTTCATTGAGAAACTGCTAGGTTTGCTAATGGGTTACATTCCACTCTTCATTGTCATTTGGTTTAAGAAATTCATTGAATGAAGAAAACAAGGAAGGGTAATATTGATACTGAACACGTTAAAACATTGAAACCCTCGCAAATTGAGAAAAGATATGGAGTTGAAAAAACCTTAAGAGATCAATGATTTCACACAGATATGATGAGTTTGTTTTGAATGAGCAGTTCTTATACATCTACCCACTGATCTTCGCACTCGGTGTGATCTTCAACTTGGTTATCCCCAAATGGGTTCTTGAATCAATCAATACCAATTTTTTCAAGAAATTCAAGATCTTGAATGAGATTTTTGCATATCAAGGAAACACTGTGTTCATGGTGTTGTTTTTATGGGTTTTCATAATTCACGCTCTACAGGAAACTTCACTGCAAAATTTATATCACAAGTTTAAACAATATTTGATTAAATTCATATTCAAAATTTTTGGACTATATTGTTTATTCTATCTAACTGATCACTTGTTTCTCATAACCGGTGGATATTGTCACAGTCTAGAGTCGCAATGTCCCAGTGAATGGTTGGAAGATAGATGTTTTGTTAATTCCGCTGAATCATGTAAATTAATTGGTGGGAAATGGATGAATGGGTTTGATATATCTGGTCATTTTTGCTTTTTAACCACAATTAGTTTGTTATTTTGGTTTGAATTAAAAAATTTCATGACGAGTTATCACCATCAATATAATAACATTATCAAAGACATTGAATTAGTGATGATTGTTCATATCCTCATTATATCTTGTTTATTGATTTGGATTTACCTATTAACAATCACATCAATTTTCTATCACACATTCACAGAAAAACTATTAGGTTTGATATTTGGATATATGATACCTATTCTGTTACATTATAATTTTCAACAATATCTCTGATTTTATCAAGAAGTTCAGAAACATCACCTTTCAATATATTACTTATGATCTGTTGATCGGATTCATTAATTTTAGAATCAATATGGCATGATTCCACTTCATCAACGCTCAAGTTTAGGAAAACGTTCAATTCATGTTTATTTTTTATTTTCATTTGAAATTTTAATGTAGCTAGTGAAACATCTTTCTGTAAATTTATCACTTCTTTATTGAAATTTTTTTGTATTTTCCCCACAATTTGATGCTTGAATGAAGTTTTAATCAACAAGTTTCTTATGATATGTAAAAAATCAAATAGATTATCATCTGTTATAAATACAAAATTTTTGTAAATTTCCTCAATTTGAATAAAATTTGGAATTGTGTATCTGAATAATTTCCATGATCCATTCTTCGGATCTTTACTGAAAATGATATAATGAGGTTTCTCAAAAATCGATTCTGATTCATTGAAAATTTCAATTCTTATTCCTAACAGCTCAGTTTTAATCGTGGAGTTTCTTTGTGAAGGGTCTTTGACAGGAAACGCCGTGATTCCAAACATTCTGTAACAATTTTCCAGCATGATATTATTTATCTTATCCTGTTTTGCCCTCCTTACTTCTTCACTGTCTTTTTCTCCATCAGCAAAGAATTTGGAGATAGATGCATCAAAATATTCGTGGTCAACTTTATCCGGAATAACGTACTCCTGTTCAAATCTTTTCCTTCTTTTGATAGTGTTGGGGGACAGTATCGTACGTTTCAATCTGTTCTGCCTCTCTGCTGCATCTTCCTCCGTTTCCTCTTCATCCTCCGCCACCTGATCTTGTTTCTGAATTGATTCCAATTCTTTGAGATAATCTGTTTTCAGTTTCTCAAGCTCATTAACTGGAGAAGAAATGTTATTATTTTTAGTTTCAGCAGAATTACAAGAAGAAAATTGACTGTACTTTCTAGCGCAAGAGCATCCACGTCTTGTTGTGTTGTCATTTCTGTTTACCAATTTTCTTTGTTATTTGTTTACATTTCATAAAATGAAAATTTTAGAAAATAAATGAACAATTTTGAACAATTTTTTGAATACATACATACGAAACAAAGCTATGTATGTACACTGCCCAGAACGCTGCTTGAATGAAAGTGCCTGCTACAAATAAAGTAACCAATGAGTCCATGATCATGTTATTCAATGGTTTTCAAATTGTCACTCAACAAATACATTTCATAACTGCTGATGTATTTCACGCATTCCAGTGAAGACGCATTGGTTTCAATCAAAAACACGCTGGCAATGGCAATCTCTTCAGCTTTAATGGAATACCCAACCAAGATGGAACACGGGGTGTTATATGTCCAATATGCAATCTTATCAGACAAATGCTGTGTCACTGGAATCTCCTTATTTAAAACACTTCTATCACCAACTAATGGACCTGGTCTTAAGAAAATAGTCTTGTTGAATTTCAACTTCACAACTTCTAATTCAAGCTTCCTTTTCAACTTAAAATAAGGTGACACTGCACTCAAAAGGATATTATTGAAACTGGTTACAAGCAAACAATTTTGAACTCCATTTTTTTTACAACATGACAACAACAGCACAGTTAAATCAAAATCAACATCTTTATGACTCTGTGGTCCACTCTTAGTTGCACCAATACAATAGAACACCGTGTCAATTGTATTTAATTCCAGGATAATGGATGGCCAATTATCGGTGTTTGGTTCCACAATGGTTTTCAAAGTATTTGGATAATCTTCTTCTTTAATGAAATCAATTGGTCTTCTAATGATAATTGTGACAACAGTAGGGAATGTGGATGAAAGAATTTCTTTAAGGAAGTTGGAACCAATTAATCCACTTGCTCCAAGTAAAAGAATGCTTCTGGGATTTTCTGAATGAATTGAACTGAGATCGCTCATATTTCTGGTTAATGTTTCCATTTTATTTTTCGGATGTTTTATCACTGATAGTCAAGCTGCAGCTGGTTAATGATGAATGAGGAGTTGGAAATTCAATAATTGCCCACCTTTTTTACAAATGTGAATTTACATTGAGTTTGTGTCATTTCTAATAAAAAAAAAATAAAAAAAAAAAAACAGAAAACTATACCCACAATTCGAGATATTGATGAGATCTATCAACTAACAACCATTTTAAACTCTATACTCATGTCTGTTGCTGATCCGGAACGTGATGAAACAATTTCAAATGCTTCTTTAGTCAATTGTGAAAGTGAAACACCTACAAATAAATCAACTTTATTAAAAAATAGTATTGTGTTAGTTGGATTTGAAAATGCATTGTTATACAAAGTGATTGATTATTTGTTGATGATTATTAGACCAAATCAAATGATATATGTGCTTACTTCAACTATGATTAAAGTTAAAGATAGAAATGTCATTAATGTTGTCACAGAACCAAGTTTATGGGTTATGGAATTCACAAACATTCCAAATATTAGTATCATTTATACATTTTTGGTTTCCAATGAAACGTTTGAAGTTTATCATAATTTAAATTTACAAATTGGTCTTGTTGCTAAAGCCTTAGGTATTGAGAAATTTGTGTTGATATCTAAACATGACGTTGGTGAAACATTTAGAAGACTGTTGAAAAAATCTACTAAAATAAGAAAACAAACTGAACAAGATTTGATACAGTTAGGTTTAAACAGCTTGACTATTATTAGACCAGGTCCGTTGGTGAGTTTTGAAACTAAACCAGCTAGTGTTAAGAAGTTTTCATTGAAACATGTTATTGAAAACTCTTTGAAGATCATCAAAGAACCTTATTATTTGGTTAGATGCAACACTATCAATTTTAGTAAACATGTTGGTAAAACATGTGCACTGGTTGCATTGGATGAGCAACAGTTAAGTTTACTTGCTGCAGATGGTGATGTTTCTGAAAATATAACAACAGCACAAGCTGAGTTAGAATATAATAAAACCATGAACAATGAATGTCAAATAATTACAAGTCATGGGGTACTATTAAATGCATTAAAATTTGATATAAGTCTTTTCCAAATCTATTTACTGGAGATTCAATCATTGGTTGATATTTTGAAAGAAGATCCAGGACCACTAATTAATGTGGAACAAGAAATGGATGATTTATATCATCAGTCTATACAAACATAACATGACTATATAAGAACAGAACAAAGTTACATATCCCTTAATCAACAACATTTAATAATGATGATAAATTAATAGGATAATGCCACTTCAACTGTAGAGCTATCTATAACAAAATCTTGAAAAGAATAAAAAAAAAAAGCACAATTGTCGGCGACAATCGTTATACTTACCAATTATTTGAGCAAAGGTTTCACGACGAGGTTTTCAAACTGATAATCCATAACGATTTCCAATATTAAAATACTTTATGACGATCAATAAACTTAAGTGGATTCCAGATATAAAAAAAAATTTTAGATTTCAATTCATACACGTTCAAACGAATTCATATTCCCAAACGATCTCTCTTTAAGCAATACTAATTCTTAAATTTATTAAAATAATGATCTAAACTCCTCTGCAAAATTAACCTTAGTTTCTAATTCCCTTATTTCTTTTCAAAAACGGTTTCCTATTTCTTCTTTTCTTTTCTTCCAAATTTTCCTTTCTTTCTTTATTTCCTTCAATCTTTTTCTTTTCTCCCTTTCCTTCTTGTTTCCAAAAAAAAAAATTCAAAACAAAAAAAAAAAAAACTGCTAAAAAAATCAAATAAAAAAAAAGATGCCAAAAAAAAACCAGGACCTTTTTTCTTCTAAACAAGAAAAATAAAAACCAAAACAAAGCAAAACACAGCAATTATACAAAAACACATTATTTCTTTTTCTTCTTCTTCTTCCTTTTCTTTTTTCTTTTAAACCCCTTTTTAAATACCTTTAACAAAAATACCCAAAAAAACAATTACCAAAAAATTCCAAATAAAAAAAAAAAAATTCTAGTTTATAATAAAGAAATGATTATCTTAGTATCTACCTGGAGATCTGTCTCTGTTGTAACCTCTGTCACCACCGTAACTAGATCTTTCACCTCTACGGTCATCGTAACGGTCATTATAACCACCACGACCACCACGGAAGCCACCACGACCACCTCTAAATCCACCTCTATCACCACCATAACCACCAAAGCCACCACGGCCGCCTCTGAAACCGCCACGACCGCCTCTGAAGCCACCACGGCCACCTCTGAAACCACCATCTCTTCTTGGTTCACGTAATGGAGGTGGGTTTAAATCTCTTTCTAAAGTTAAGACATTACCATCAATTTCCGCGTTTTCTAATTTAGATAACGCGTTAATCAAGTCATCTTCGTTATCAAAATCAATGACACCAGTAGAATCATCATCTCTGTTGACGTTAGTGTAAACAGGATTCAATTCTTTTTCATTAGCTAAATCTTTCAAGGCAAACCATTGAGTACCTTGTGGAATGTTACCAACTAAGATTCTGAATCTTTGTTTTTGTAATTTAGCGAAAACAATGAAAATTTCTTCAACATCAGCAAAAGGTTTGTTGTTTAATTCAGCAACCGCTTTTGCAGCGTCTTCAGCGTCACCGAATTCAACAAACGCGAAACCGTTACGGATGACGATTTCTTTGACTTCACCGAATGGGGAGAAGAAGTCTCTGATTTCTTCTTCTGGGATGTCTCTTGGTAATGGTCTGACAAAAAGTCTGGTTTTGGATAATTCTTCACTCATTTTAGCTTGTTTATAAACTGATTTGTTGGTTGGTTGTTGTTGGTTGTTAAAAGAAGGAAATTTTTTTTTGGCACGGTGGCAAATTTTTATACGAAAATGAAAATCTGCTGCAGAAAAAATTTTTACATTTCGCGTGTATGAGTTACCCGGGTTTTAGGTTCTTGAATTTAAGTGTTTTATTCAATTTAAACGTGGTTTACAAGGTATCTTGGTGCAAGTGAATAGTTTCAATGGACTCATTAGTATGTGAAGTACTACTCACGTTTTTAAACTGGTGAAAATCGTTGAGAAACAAGCTTAATTGATGAATTTGATGATATCTGTGTTACTAATTGATTACGTCTGTTTTGAGATCTGTATAGTAAACTGACGTGTTTGGTCAAGTTATGAAGAGATTATAAGTCAGGTATGCTAAGATATCAGTGTTGCAGATGAATAATAGCGTGAGCTACAATTCTTCTCTTTTACTGAGAGCAAATTGATTAAATATCAGTAGAACAAATCATTTTCTAAATTACTCTTTGATTATATTTCAAACTTTGAACCCAATTTATAAAGTCTTTTAATTCCTTTCAAGTTGGCTTTTATACTAACTGCTAAATATCATTCTCTCCATACCACCTTACAACTTTGTATACTCTCTTCTTCCTTGATCCCTTCAATTTCTTTTATAATTGATTCAAAAAACCACGGTACGGCCACTTCTCCAATATCAAATTAATACTGGAAGAAAAAACTGAAGCTAGACCTTCAAAAAGCATCAAGTAAACTCACAAAAAAAATGCTCAGACACAGAGTGGCTCCAGTCAAGGCAAGCTTGACAAGACTCGCTAGACTTGCATCCACTTACAACCAAGCAAAAAGCCTCCGTCGCTACCCAGTCGGTTCTGTAATAAATGGCTATGAAATTAACAGAGTGTTACCTGTCCCAGAACTTTCATTCACTGCTGTCGACTTGGTTCATAAGAGAACTGGGTCTCAGCATTTACATATCGACAGAGATGATACAAACAATGTCTTTTCTATTGCGTTCAAAACAAACCCACCAGATAAAACAGGTGTTCCTCACATTTTAGAACATACAACTCTATGTGGTTCTTATAAATACCCCGTGAGAGATCCTTTTTTCAAAATGTTGAACAGATCTTTATCAAATTTCATGAACGCCATGACCGGTCATGATTACACTTTTTTCCCATTTGCTACTACTAATGGTAAAGATTTTGAAAATTTAAGAGATGTTTATTTAGACTCTGTTTTGAACCCAATATTGAAGAAAGAGGATTTCTATCAGGAAGGTTGGAGATTGGAGAACGAGGATCCTAAAGATGCTGCGTCCCCGTTGACTTTCAAAGGTGTTGTTTATAACGAAATGAAAGGTCAAGTTTCCAATGCTTCATATTTATTTTGGATCAAGTTTCAAGAAGCTCTTTATCCAAGCTTAAATAACTCAGGTGGTGATCCAACTAAAATCACGGACTTGGTTTATGAAGACCTATTAGACTTTCATGCTAAACATTATCACCCTTCAAACTCTAAAACTTTTACTTATGGTAACTTACCTTTGAAAGAAACATTATCTAAACTAGATGAGTCATTTAAAGTTTTTGGTCAAAGAAAAGTTAAAAATATAGTGAAAGAACCAATTCAATTGAAGGAAAATTTGTCCGTAAGTGTGCCAGGTCCTGTTGATCCAATGACTGCAGAGGATAAACAATTGAAGTCTTCAATCAGTTGGTTCTGTGGTGATCCATCGGATGTTTATGAAACTTTCTGTTTGAAAATTTTGTCAAGTCTATTGACTGATGGTCACTCTTCTCCTTTATATCAACGTTTAATTGAATCTGGTTTAGGTGTTGAGTTTACTGTTAATTCAGGTATGGATTCTACAACAGCACAGAATTTCTTCACTATTGGTTTACAAGGTTTAAAAGATTCCAAGGATTTGGAGAAAGAATTAAATGCTGTACTGTTAGAATACAGTGAAAAACCATTTGACTCAACCAAAATTGAAGCCATCATTCAACAATTAGAGATTAATAAGAAAGATCAAAAATCAAATTTTGGTATGGGATTATTGTATTCTGTCTTACCAGGTTGGGTTAATAAAGTTGATCCATTTGATACTTTGCAATTTGATTCAATTATCTCCAGATTCCAAGAAGAATATAAAACGACTCCATTATTTCAAAATCTGATCAAAAAATATTTTATCAATAAACCAGTTTTTAAATTTGAAATGATTCCAGATGCTAAATTTGAAGAAAACACTAAATTAGAAGAATCAAACAGACTAAACTCGAAAACCAAAAACTTGGATGAAGAAGATAAAAAAATCATTTACCAAAGAGGTTTAGAATTAGCTGAGTTACAAAATAAAACTGAGGATTTAAGTTCTTTACCATCTTTACAAGTTCATGATATTTCAAGATACGGATTAGCTCATCCTGTTCAGTTTAGCGGTGATTCTAACAACACTATTCAAAAACGTGTTGTTGATACAAATGGCCTAAGTTATATCAATGCCATCAAAGATGTTGAAATTCCATTTGAATTATTACCTTATTTATCATTGTTTTCTGATAGTTTAACTAATTTAGGTACTACAACTGAATCAATGGCTCAATTAGAAGATGAAATTAAATTATACACAGGTGGTTTAGCATCTTCAGTGTCCGTTCATTCATCACCAATTGATATGTCACCAAGAATCAGTTTCAATTTTGGTGGTGTCTCATTAAATAAAAATAGTGATAAAATTTATTCGATTTGGGAAAAATTATTATTGGATACCAATTTTCAAAATAAAGAGAAACTAACCACGTTAATTAGAACTTTAGGTGCGAATAACATTAGTGGGTTAGCAGAAAGTGGCCATCAATATGTTAGAAATTTTGCTGCATCTGCAATTTCTAAGACTAAAGCAATTTCTCAAGAAGTCAGTGGAATTAATCAGTTAAGATTCTTAAATCAATTGAATCAATGGATTGAGGATGATAAGTTATTTCAAGATAATGTTGTTTCTAAATTGGGAGAATTGAAACGATACATTATCAATTCCAATAAACTAAGATTCTCTATCATTTCAGATAAAGAATCTGTTTTGAATAATGAAGCTTTAATCTCTTCATTCATTAGTAAGTTACCATCTGAAAATTCAAATGACAAAGCACAATCACCACTAGACTACCCATTACATTCATCAACCCAATCTTTCATCAAATTACCATTCCAAGTTGGTTATGCATCAAGTGTTTATAAAGGTGTTCCATATGTTCATGAAGATGGTGCAAAATTACAAGTTTTAGCACAATTATTATCATTCAAACATTTACATAAAGAAATCCGTGAAAAAGGTGGTGCCTATGGTGGTGGTGCGGTTTATGGTGCACTTGATGGATCATTCAGTTATTATTCATATAGAGATCCAAATGGATTTAGATCCTTGGAAACTTTCAGTAAATCTGCTGAATTTGGTTCAACTAATGAATGGAAAGATCAAGATTTGGATGAAGCTAAATTAACCATTTTCCAAGGTATTGATGCTCCAATTAGTGTTAAAAGCGAAGGACAAATCTTGTTTAAAGAAGGAATCACTGATGAAATGAGACAAGAAAGAAGAGAACGTTTGTTGAGTGTTGATTTGGATGATGTTAAAGAAGCAGCTGAAGAGTATCTTGTTGGTAAAGAACATAGCATTGCAGTGATGGGCAATGCGCCAGAAGAAATTCCACCTGAACCTGAGAAATGGGAGATTGTCGATATGGCTGTTTGAGAACCGCATTCTTGTATATACAATTAATGTAAATAGTAACTAAAATATCAATGTTAGAGAATATTAGAGTATCAATCAGTCAGTAGAAATCCATAATATCGCATCATTTTTGCGCAGTGATATAATTAAACTGATTTAAGTAGAAGTGCTACAAACTAAAAATTGTCAGATACACAGTATCAATTAATCCTAATTTGTTTCTGGATAAGAAATTCTCATAGCTTTCCTGTTACATAAAGGACAATAATTACCTTTCATAAGTAACCATTGATCAATACATTCCTTGTGGTAAAAATGTTTTTCACAACGTAAAATCCTGACAATTTCATTGTTTTGATAATCTTGGAAACAGATGGGACAAGACTCATATTGAGCAACTTTATTTGAAGATAAATCAGTGTAACAAGCTAAATTATGTTCTTCAACAAAATCCTCATTAACTTTAACTTCAGATAACGTAACATCATTAGCTTGTTCTAATTCTTCTTGTGCAAGTATGGATGTTATAGATAAGAATCTATTAATACAATAAGGCAATGCTAGCACAATTTTGCTACTCAAGTTTTGAGAGATTAACGAGGTTGCTTTTAATAAACGATGAGTTTGTGGGACCTGTGTACCCATGACAAACATCATCAATTTTTTACCAGCAGGAACACCATCTGGCATGAATTTCATGGGGCCATCTGGATCTTGTGGATCATGTGAGAAAGGTTTTATCTCATAAACAATGTGAATCAATGAAGCCTGGGAACTTTTCATACGATGGAAATGGAAATCTTCAAAAGCATTTTGAACCATTTTTGAAGCAAGGGGGATTCTTTCACAGATAACCTTGGATTTTTTTTTCAAATCTTCCTTGAGCTCTTCATAGATCAACTCATCATCTTCATCCATTTCTGCAAAATAATTACCAGCAATAATGATAGATATGTTTTTTGACCACCCATCTTGATCATCACCGTTATCAAATTTAAAAGCTCTGAAAAATGGTTTACTCATATCTAAGGCCCTTCTTGTTTTATTGTACGGAGACACCTCGGTATAAAATTGGTGGATTCCTGTGTCTCCAACAGTCTTATAATCAAATCGTGTGCCATTCTCATTCTTAATGTTCATTACATCATGATGGTGTACATATCTTAAGACATTAGTGAAAACTGATTTTTGTAATAGACTCATGTCATAGGAAGGATTGACAATAGAGTTATCTTCCACTGGTAATACAAGATCTTTTGTTAATCTTTTGTTCTGAATAAGTTTGAGCACTTTGCTTTCACCTTCTATCTGTAAAGGTTTGCAAAGTACAAAACTTATAGGTATAGAAGCAAAATGTCTGAGCATGTCGAATAATATTTTTCTAAAACAAAACCCACATGTACAACCTTTTGCACAAATACTCTTTGGAACTCGTTCATGATCATTTTTGTAGAAGTGTATTTTGTTTTCAGCACTCTTCTTGGTTTTACTTGTATCATCTTTCTCCGTGCTCATTATAATTGTTTTATGAAAACTTTAGTTGTTTTAATTGTTTATATGTTGTATTTAGCTTCTTGAATTAATGACAATTTCAATTGGTTTGGTAGCCTGAATGGTTTAGTAGGAAGAAGAGAATTATTGGATTGTGATTGAAGTTTCTATTTGATATTAATCAATTGAGAGGAAAGAGGTGAGAAGACCTACGCTGAGATGACATAATATGAGGTGAAACAAATGGGGTTGGACAACACAAAATGAGTTGAGACAGGTGAGAGGACACAAGGCGCGAAGATAGTGGTGAGACGACTTCAGAGGAAGAGGTGAGATGAATTATTGAGATATTTTCATCAAATTGTCATCATTCTCGGAGTGGGCGCAATTTTGATACACTTTTTAATTGAATAACACATATATATGCATGCAACCACCCACCACGACTTTTCACCTCCAAACCCACTCAACTGAACCACCAAATGTTCAAAAAGTGTTCAAAGTTCTGCCATTTTTGTACGTGTTCCATAATAGAGTAGTGTCTCTACCAATTCGCGCTTGAATCAAAAAAAAAAAAATCAGAAAAGAACAAATGGACTTTTTTTTAGACTTAGAGAAATTGCTGAAGAAGAAGAAGAACACTAAAAAAGAGAAAATGCTTTCCCATTCTGCGCGTGTTGTTGCGCTGTTGTGTTTTGTTCTTGCTGCGGTGGTGCGTGTGGGTGCGTTGCACTTGGAAGTGGAGGCTGTTGAGGCGTCCAGACCACCTGTTTGTATACGTGATTTCATCGGTGAAGGACAGTTGGTTGTTGTGAACATCCATTCTTCTGGGTCTGTTGGAGACGGACAGGTGCTCAATTTCAACATCATTGACAGTGTGGGTAACGAGTACCGTAAGAAGAAGGATTTCGCTGGTGATGTCAGAGTTGCCTTCACTGCTCATGCCACTGCTGCTTTCGACGTGTGTTTCCAGAATGTTATACAGAATGGTAGAAGTGCGCATGCTCGTGCTAGATTGAGTAGAGACATTGAAGTTGATATTGAAGCTGGTTCTGCTGCTAGAGATTGGAACGCAATTCAAGCTGCTGAAAAATTGAAACCTGTTGAAGTTGAATTGAGAAAAGTTGAAGAATTGACTGATGAAATTGTTCATGAACTGGAATACTTGAAAGGCAGAGAAGAAAGACTTAGAGACACAAATGAATCCACCAATAGAAGAGTCCAAAATTTCTCATTGATCACCATCTTGGCTTTGGTTGCACTAGGTGCATGGCAAATCACATATTTACGTAATTATTTCAAGGCAAAACATATCATCTAATTAACTACATACAACTACTTTTTTTGTTTTTATATGATGCTAGAGTATTGTCTTGATATATTAATATAATTGTAATGAAATAAACAGTCCAATTCATGTTCGATATAACCTGTAGCTTTTTTTTATTTGCGTCTATAATATTATTACATTCATTTCATTCTTCCAATTCCCCCAGTTTCCCTAAAACATACGCGAAATCCACAAACCCAACTTCAGTAGACCCGCCTTCCGTAGCAACTGCCACCATATCAATCAGTATTTTATCACTGATCCCACTATTAACTTGATCACTAACTGTTTTCAAGTCTCTAAAATCAATAGCTTTTCTTTCATTCATTTTCACTAGACGCCGTATCAAACCCCAAGTCTGTATGATCATTTGTTTATTTCTTTGGAACTTGATCAGCTGATAGCATTTAACCAACAGTTTATCAAAATCAACAACGTCTGTACCTTCAACACATAATTTATCCTTAGTCAGGTATCTGTTATTCACCACAAACACACCTGATATCCCCAGATCTTGGTAAAAACTGTTCATCTGTGACCACACCAGGTCCGTGTCCATTGAGTAACCTGAAAACACCTCGAGGATATGGTCCTCGATATCTGCTGGAATCTGTTTTGGTTTCATAAACTCATTAACTTTGTTGATAGTAACTTTACTATTTTTGGTCATTTGTACCTAAGGAAAATAAAAAAAAAAAGGTTATTATGAATATCTCAAAGTAGTAGCTTATGAACTGTATTACCATACTCTGTCCGTCTCGTTATTAAAACACGCTTTCACTACACAAAAGTTGTTGGTCAATTCACTTCTTTTAAATTTCGATATTTCACAGTATATCAAAAACACCGGGTAAAAAAATTGATTCTAATTTTCAGCATTTTGACAAACAAATTGAAATTGGAAACAGCAGAAACAACAGCTTTTTGCCTCCCACACAGAGACTACAATGAGCGACAACGAGCAGCGAGAGTTCGAGCACGAGGAGGCGCGCGAGGAGATGCGTGAGATGGAAGACGTCAAGCGTGAGGAAAACGACGATTTGCAAGAAGAGTTGTCTGCAGATCCTGATAGTGGATCAGTTGCTGTTGAAACAGAAAACAACGACCAAGAGGATCAAGGTGATGAGGTCAACGATGAAGATGAAGAGGAAGAGGAAGATGACGATGACGATGAAGATGATGATGATGACGATGATGAAATTGACAGTAGAGCTCAAAATCGTAAGAGAAGAAGACGTGAACGTAACCAGTTCTTGGATGTTGAAGCTGAGGTCAGTGATGATGAAGACGACGAGGAAGAAGATGAAGATGAATTGGCAAAAGAAGGTTTCATTGCCCCAGAACATGATAACGATGCAGAAGAGCCATTGCAAAGAGACGACAGATTGCATAGACAAGTTGATCGTTCTCATGAAAAATCCACTGAAGAAGATGCTCAGAAATTGGCTGCAGCTTTCAAAGAAAGATATGGTCGTACAAACAAGTACCGTGGTGAAGATCCAAGTGGTGGTGTTGCTCAAAGATTTTTATTGCCTTCCATTTCTGATCCTTCTATTTGGGCAGTTCGTTGTAGACCAGGTAAAGAAAAAGAATTGGTTAACATCTTATTGAAAAAAATGATCACTTTAAGTGGTAAACCAAATGAATTGAAGATTTATTCAGCTTTCCAAAGAAAAAATTTTGTTGGTTATGTATATATCGAAGCTGATAAAGTTAGTGCAGTTGATGAGGCTTTGAAAGGTGTCAATGATATTTATTCCATGAACAAAACTTTGGTTCCTGTGGAAGAATTCCCTGACTTATTAAGAGTTAGTAAATCACATGAAATCGTCCTGAACGCTGGAAATTACGTTAGAATTAAAAGAGGTAAATATAAAGGTGATTTAGCCATTATTGATTCAATTGATGAAAGTGGTTTGGAAGTCACTTTACAAGTCATTCCAAGATTAAGTTATAACTCTTCCCAGGAAATTGACCCAACTACAGGGAAACGTAAAAGAGAAACTGTTAATACAAGACCACCACAAAGATTGTTCAGTAAAAAGGATGCTTTAGAACAAGATCCAACCAATTTACAAGCAAGATCAAATAACTCTTTTATTTATAAAGGTGAAGAATATATTGACGGTTTTTTATTCAAATTATTTAAAGTTCAATTTCTAGAAACTCAAAATGTTCAACCAACTTTAGAAGAAATTTCAAGATTTAATAGTGGGAACTCTGAAGATTTGGATTTATCATCAATTGCACAATCTTTAAAACAATCAGATGCAGTCACTTTCAAAATTGGTGATTCCGTTCAAGTTTTAACAGGTGAACAACGTGGTTTAACTGGTGAAGTTGTTTTCAGCTCAAATGAGAGTGTTAAAATTAAACCAAAAAACTCAAAACAAAAAGATGAATTAGAATTCCCTGTAAATAATTTAAGAAAAATCTTTTATGAAGGTGACCATATTAGAGTGCTGAAGGGGAAATTTGCCAATCATTCAGGTATTGTTGTTTCTGTTGATAAGGATCAAGTCACTTTTATATCAGATCAAACTAAAAAAGATATAACAGTTTTTGCAAACCATTTAGCAAAATCTGATGAATCAAGTTCTTATACTGAAGGTAATTATGAACTAAGAGATTTGGTTCGTATCAATATGAATGTTTTCGGTGTTATAATAAGATTGGATAAAGATATCATTGATGTGCTAACTCAAAATGGACAAATTATTTCGATTGAACCAAAAAAAATTATCGAGAAAATTAAAATTAATAAAGCTGATGCATTTTCAACAGATTGTTTGGGTAATGCAATTAATTTAGGTGATTCCGTTAAAGAAAATTCAGGTTTACAAAGGGAAGGTGTGGTATTGTTCATTTATAAAGGTTCATTATTTATTTTTTCCAAAGAAACTGTTGAAAATTCCGGTGTTTTTGTCACTGATTCTTCATCAATCACTTCATTAGCTGCTAAATCAGTTAATTCAAACATTAAAACCTCAATTAATTTAGATTTAACCAAGATGAATCCAAAATTAAGATCTGGTGGTATAATGGCCCCTCCAAGTTCAACAACAAATATTCAAAGAGGTCGTGATAAATTGATAAATCAATCAGTTAGTGTTAGATTAGGTGAATATAAAGGATATCGTGGTATTGTTAAAGATACTCATGGAGATTTAGCAAGAGTGGAATTACATACAAAATCCAAAATTATAAGTATTGCTAAGACAAAATTAGCAATTGTAACACAAGATCGTTTGATTCCATATGAAGAATTTATTCAAACAAGAGCAGGATTCAATTCGTTTGTTAAACAAAATCCAAGTTATTCATCAGTCACATCAGGAAAATCATCGGCATGGAGTAGCTCTTCAGCATCTGGTTCACTTGGCAGTGCAACCCCAGCTTGGTCTTCATTCAGTAACGGAGGTAAAACTCCAAGTCATGGTGGTAGTAGAACTGCTGTTGGAATGAATGGAAGTGGAACTGCTTGGGGTGGTGGTGCTGGTACCGCATGGGGTGGTGCTGGTACAGCTTGGGGAGGTGCTGCAGGAGGTGCTGGAACTTCATGGGGTGCTAATGGTGCCGGTACTTCATGGGGTGCAAATGGTGCTGGTACATCTTGGGGTGCCAATGGAGGAAGTACAGCTTGGGGTGCCAATGGTGGTACAAGTACAGCATGGGGTGCCACTGGAGGTAATACAAGTAAATGGAATGGAGGTGGTGGTGATGCTTCACAATACGGTGGAGCTTCACAATATGGAGGAGCCAGTGCTTGGGGTAAGAAGAGTACAGGTGCAGGTAGTGAATGGGGATCTAAATCTCAATACACTGCACCAACCCCAGGAAATTATGCCGAAACTCCATCAGCTGCAGCTCAAACACCAATGGGATACAAATATTTGGAAGAAGACGATGATGAATAAAAGAAAGGAAGAAAGAACGAAAAAAAAAACCAACAACAAATTGAATAATTAATTATGTATATTAGATGGACGCCCAACCAGTGAAAAGGGGGTGAGACAGGGGGGTGAGACAGTTAACACAGTTTCAGATAATTTGAATTCACGAGAGTTTTTGTTACATATGTTTTTTTGTAGTGTTCAAAAAAAATAAGGAATTTCTCAAAACTTTTTTAATTAACAAGTTTTGTTGTACTATTTCAACCTAAAGAATGAAATGTCATTAACAGTAATTATGTTGTTTCTTCGTCTATTTCAGATTTTCAATAATAACTTTTTTTTTAAGATCAAAACAGATGTTGGTGATTTGGAGATAGAAATCAATTGTGATAAATGTCCCAAGACAGCTGAAGTATGTTAACAGTGATATTTAAATTATAGTCGAATGTTCTAACCAACTCAGAATTTTCTAGCACACGCTGCTCAAGGAACATACAATGACACAAAAGTGGTAAGGACAATCAAGGGCTTTATTGTACAGTTTGGAGATCCTACGAATACTGGGAAAGGAGGTGAAAGTATATGGGGAGGATATTTTGATGATGAGATTACTGATTTGAAGCATGATTCAAGAGTAAGTTGGTGCTTTTGTTTTTCGTTCTTATAGTTAGCTATGAGGTACTAACTACTTCAGGGAGTGTTGTCGATGGCTAATACTGGTAAAAACACCAATGGATCTCAATTTTTCATAGTGAGTATTAAAAAAGAGATACTAATCAATGAGAGCTACTAACAGATATATCTTAGACGTATGGGAAACATCCTTCGTTAGATGGGAAATACACTGTGTTTGGGAAAGTCAATTTGGAAACTTCAGAAGCAACCTTGTCTCAGTTAGAGTCTTTACCAGTTGATAAAAAAAATAGACCAAAACCTCCAATTTTCATTACAGATATAATTATCCATTCAAATCCAATAGCCATGGCTTCAGTACAATCTAAAAACGCTACATCTTAGAGTTCTATCATTCAATATATGTACATTATTATTTGGTCTGTGTTTTGTAGAACTCTATTTCTTTTTAGCAGCAAGATGATCAGCAACTTTTCTCTTTTTACTTTCTGTGAAAAGAACTCTTTGTCTCACTGTCCTGAAGTTAGTATCAAAATTAACAAATGGTATTGAAAAAGCTGAGCATACCTATTGGGTCGTATCTGACTTGTTGGAACATTGGGGCACCACGCTTAAGGGAAATATGTTTGGTGTACCCAGTGGCTGCTGAAGACACCAACATGACCATAATTCTGTTGGACTTTTCTAAAAAAAAGAAAGTGTTATTATAACGGTAATGTAGAACGCATAATTGGAACCTTACTTGGAGGCATTTTGAACAAGTTGTAATATGCTTTTGATGTTGAAATTTTAGATTGAATTTTTGATTGGAATTTCACTTCATTTTCTCAAATGTTGAAAAAAATAACAAGAAAAATGTTACCCGCGCTGATGAGGTTTACAATGATTTAATCAACTAAAGTCTCTACGATTCAACAGCAGCTTCACTTCACAGAGTGCTGTGGTATGTACACTCTCTAAGCTCTAATGGATCTATTAAAATGCAAACAAACATAAAAAAAAATTATTCTTCATAACTTGCAATAGCATCTTCACTAAAATGCACATCACAAAGATGATCTATAACTTCCCATCCAAACGCATTAATAAACTTCCTTCTCCCAATGATATTATTGTGAGCATCTGGTTGTAATGCCACTAAAACTTTCCTCCATTTCATTTCCCAATGCCACGCTCTAGCTATTTTTTCTTCTAAATATGATTTTTTCTTGAACAAGATGTTTTTGAGCATTGTATGTTCTTTCAAGGGATTTTCCTGATGAGTATAATGAGGTGGTGGTAAATCTTGAAATGAATAGATTTTATCGTGGAATATTGTTGACGTTCTTGATTCTGGATCTGTGATATATTCAAGTGTTGGTTTAGGTGAAATCATGGCAACGACTCCAGATAAAACAGTTGATGCAGCTGGTGGAATTGTAAAATTTTCGACTTGATCTTCAATCTCTTCTGCTGCTTTGATTTCTTCTTGATCGGAACTTATCGTTTGAAGTCTTTTATATTTTTTCAATTTTTTGGATCTTTTAGCTTGTTGAGGATGGATTATTTCATGAATTGGTTTAAATTTGATGGTTGATTCGTTGCTTTCATTATTACTTTCACTAAGATCTGGATCTGAAGCGCTCGTATTTTCTGTTTCCTTCTGTGTTTCACCTCCAAACCTATCTTTCCAAAATTTCGGTTGTTGTATTTCAAAAGCATTATAATCATTTAGTTCTTGATGGTTTGATGGTATTTTACCAATTTGAGAGTTCACATCATCATCTTCGTCTTCTTTCTGCTCATCTTTTGTAACAGTATGACTATGATCATTCTGTTCGTCATGAATCTGCTTCAATTTTTTAATATCACCTAAACCTTGCCAGTCTAGATACAATAAAGCTGAAGTTCGTAGTGGAACAATTCCATCATGTTGAGCATTAGCATAACAAGTTCTGTGTTTGAACGATCTGAAAATCTCATGTGTTGGTTCCATGGGTATAAGTTCTAGCAAAGGTCTAGCAGATTTAGAGTCACTATCAAATAAATTACGAATCATGGCACTGACAGACGGTCTTAAAATTAAATCACGGCCAGTTTTACCTAAAGCTCCTAGATCTAATGCAAATGAGATAGGTTTAGGAAACTCGGCCAATATTCCTAACATTGGGCTGGCTAGTGTAATAAAATTGACTGGTTTGTGATTGTGGAAAAACTCTGGATCCATATAGTTGATATAATGAACTACATAAGCTTGAACTGGACCTCCTAAAGAGTGACCAATGAACGATATTTTATCAAAATGGTATTCAGAAGAAGCCATGAATTCCATGAGCCAATCAGCCACTCGTTTACCCAAATATTTGATTCCCTTTTCACTTTTACCAGAGTTGTGGAAGAACCCTCTCACTAAGATATTAGCGTTGGGATTATCCTTTATCTTGTGTTCAATGGACTCTTTCAAATACAACATATCAGCCCCCGTGTTTGAAAAAATCCCGTGTGTCACAACAACCAAATGTACTGGCTTTTCGGGATCTTTTGGTGGATTGTCCCAGAGTGCCATGGTGTCTTTGAAATCAATATCTATAAGTTTAGGTTGGTAGTTCATACTCTCCTGGAATTTGAAATGCTTGAGTTCGTCGTAATCTAGACCTATCCCAAGCTCATAGTTCACTGAAAAAGATTTTGCTATAGTTATCTGAGACACAACATTGATCTCCCACTGATAGATGTCTTCTTCAACATGGCTGTTCTCATTCATTGTAAGTCTGCATTTGAACGACTGTCCTGGCTTTATGTCCTGGTTAAAATGGATCTTGCCGCTGAACTTCTCTCTGTGGTTGTAGTTGACCGGTGTGACATCAGTGTAGAGTGAGAATGGTCCCGTGAGGTATAGAGGCCGTAGCAGATCTAGCTCAATGTTCTTGATTCTGAGCCAAATTTCTGTGGTTTTCCTCTCTTCAGTGCTGTGGTCTTCAGTGTGCGAGAGTTGAGATGCTCTCAGTCTCACTGTGTACCTGTGGTGGTCTCCCAACGACAACTTGCCGCGTGTGCCAAACAGTGTCATCAACTCTTCAGCTCGCGCTTCTCTTCAGAGCTGAAATGTAAATAAAAAAACAGATTTTTATCACCTTTTTCTTTTATATAAGAAGAAAAGAAGAAGAAAAAAAAAGAGAGAAACCACAGCGCTAACAGCTAGCAATCAAGCATGTCTCTCAGCGCTGATCTCTACAAGATTACATCGAATTTCTACAAACTGGTGAGTTTTCCAACGGTGCAAATAGCACAAGAACTGGTGCTTTTTTTAAGAAGTTTTATTACTTCTCCAATTGGTTGATTGATGAGCTAACATTGGAATGACAGGCTTCTATCCAGGTGGTCAAGTACCTGATCTTTTCAATCTCCAACTCAGAGGAGCAGGCGATTTTGGAAGCAGAGATGGAGCTACGCAGAAAAGACCCGAAAGTGCTGGCCATTTTGTACGGGAAAGATTTGTGGACTTTCACTATTGATGGAGAAGTATCGTCCTTGCCACCAGAACCTGATGTTGAAAAGTTCAAGTTGAACAAGTCTGATCTACAGACGTTCATTCCTTCCTATAGATCAAATCAGAACCCTCAGTCGTTGCTCATACAGCCGCAATTTGTCACGCTTCTTCGGGCCATTAATAAAATGTTGGTCTATAATCTAACGTTGAAGAATGAAATAATACCCTTTGGTTCATGTGGTTTGCTTCCCAATGACTATTACTATTTGCAATTGGACCCTCGTATCTTAGAAGGAGGAGATTTATCAATTGGGATATCTGTGAAACCACATAGTTTGATCAATTTCCATGATTTCAACCAGAATTCTGACTCTTTATTCAATAAAGATGAATATGCTGTTTATCTTGCTCCGTCAGGTATAAGAGTATATTTAGCAGAACCAACATTGAATGAGTCCCTGGCTTCAATCCCACCTAACTCAGAAATTATTGTTCAAACTTTGAAACATCTGCATAATATCACTCTTGATCCAAAAGAATGTCAATGGATTAAAGTAGTTCCAAACTTAACACATTTGAACGGTTTGGTGCCTCAGATATCTAACTACTTGAAACCAGTGGCCAATTGTAAATATTTGGTATGGCCATTGAATCTTTGTTACATTCAAAAATCAGATCAAATCCACTCAAATGAATCAGTTTTTTTAAATGACATTGATGATGATCCTTTCAATTTGGTTGATGATTTCATGGCTTTAAAGACTTCAGCTACTGAAAAAGTATCTTCAATACCAACAAACAATAACACCCCAATGCATCTTTCAATTGATACTCCAGAAATATTGAATGATTTTAATAGTGTAAAATCACCAATTAAATCAGTACATAGCCCTTTGAAAAGTGTTTCACCAGGGGAAGATACAACTTTTAATAACAACATTGGTGCTACTTTAGATACAAATATGAATTCTATTGATGAGCAAAACTGGAGTGATTTAGGTGATGATTTATTTGGTGATGCTGACGAAGATGATGATAATGTTGACATAGACGCTGATATGAATACAACTGATCAACCAAGAGAAGTCACGGATGATGATTTCAATTTTTTTGATGATGAAATTCAAAAAAACATTGAGCAGCAATCCGGTGATATTACCTCTGAAATCAATAACACAACAAATAATGAATTAGAAGTTGAGAGTAAGGAAAATGATCAATCATTCAGTATTGATAACAGTGTTTCAGCAGACGCTAGTTCAATTTCAAAGTCTACAAATAAACTTGATATTCCAATAGATCAAATGACTTTACCAACAACACCATTATATACAGATCCTGGTGCTCCTTTACCAATTCAGTCTCCCAAAAGACGTAAAAAATCAATTTTTTCACCTTTGAATTTCAACCCAATCATTAGATCTTCAGTTGATAATAAATATTCCAATGGAGGTAAATTTTTTGTTCCTCAATTGGAAACCACACCCACGGCAAATGATCCTGAAACTGACTCGATCCCAAGTTTGATCTCTTTTAACAACGATGATGATGCTGATGATCAAAGTGATTCTGTTTCTGAAGTTGATTCTGATGTATCTGATGATTCTTCTATTAAAGATTTTGAAATAGATCAAGAGTTTGAGAATGAAATTCCATCAAGTTTCAGTAAAGAAGATACAAGTGTTATCATAGAAAAATCCCCAATCTCAGATCAAACTTTAAATTCGAATATTGAGAACATTAAAATCAGTGAAACTGATGGTAAAGATTCACCAAAATTAAGTACACCAACTCCACAAACCGGTGTCCCAAATTGTTTACCATTTTTACTTAGATCAATATCAATGAAAATGATTCCAGATGCTTTTTATACGAACTGCCCTACAGTTAAAGCAGATGAAATTAACTCGTTATTGGATCTTTTATTACCAAACATTTTGAATGACGATGGGTTTTTAGTTGATGATTTATTAGGATCGTCTGATTTGGAAACTTGTTGTCCTGAAAGTATAACAAGAGCTATAGCACAAATTTTCCCAGAAATCACAAATTTAACTTTACTAGAACTAGTTAATGATTCTTCGAATCCAAATTCTTTGAACGAAAGAGTTCAATCAATGCAAGTTGAATCACCAATTACCACTTTCCATAAATCAGTCATTGATGGTAATCAACATGATTTCACCACCTCACCTATAAAGTCTGATAGTTTGAATGATAACAATAATGAAATCAAATCACTCTTCCAAATCCCTGAGCCAAAATTAAATATTAAACGACTGGATCAAGATATTAAAATCAACTCGAATTCTTTATTTATGTGGAATATGATGAGTTTTGAGCCAATAAATCCAAAGAAAAATTTCAAAATTCTTATGTTCACGTCAATAAAATTGTTAGAAAAATCCAGTTTTTTCCTGACAAGTTTGAAAGAGATCTATGAGAAATCGAAACTAGGTACAATTGAGTTGTTAAAAATTGGTGATGGTCATAGAGTTAATAATGGTCTTGTTTCAATGGACTATTCGAAAGATTTAAATCAGCAGTTTTTAGAAACTTTTGATTATCTAAATCTAAATTTCAAAGAATTGAATTTCAATCAAGAATTGTTAATTTCATGTTTGGATTTTGACATGAATTTATTATCAACCATTAAACTAACTAAACTTTTCCAAATGTTTAAAACAAATGTTAAAAACTCAAAATTCTTGAAAAACTTATTTTTAAAGTTCAAAATTATTCAAAGTTGTTTTATTTCAAATGATGGTACTTTTTCAATTTTATCAATCAATAAACTCACATCATTGTCATTATCTCTTTACAATATGATAGGTAATCCATATAAAAAGTTTACTTCATTAACTCAAGAGTTTCCTTCCAAAATAGAATTCAAATTAACCAAACAACCAATTGCAAGTAAAATCCTTTGTGAAAACTCTTATATTCATTTAGCGTATGAACGGTCATTGGATAAAGAATGGTTTTGTGCGTCATGGACCGATCAATTTAATTCAATTTCAAAGACAAAATCTTGGTATTGTCCATCAAGATTGAAGAATTCTTTAGAAAACGTTACAAATGAAGTTTGGAATATTACACTAGAATTATCGAAAAATTGTTGTGGTAAGAAATTTTTAGTTTTAACGAGATTAAATGGAATGATTTCTGATGATGAATTACTTCAATGGAAAAAATTAAGTTCAAAGACTAGAGATTTATCATTAATTGTTTTATCAACAAATTTGGATACGAAACTATTATTAGAGGTTAATGAACCAAGTTATCCTTTTAATAAATTGTTTTGTTCAGATGAATCAACAAACATGGCACAGTTCAATAAAATGGATACTGTGAATACAGTTGGATCAACACCAAATATTTTCACCCCACAACCAATAAATTCACCAGATTTATTCTTGAATCGTCGTTTCCCTAATTCTTCATCATCATCATTTCATAATTTCTATTTTGATAATAACAATGTTCATACAGAATCACCAACTGAATTGAGAATAAATCCAGATGATTCATTGATTTTGAAAGATATAGGTGATGATGTGCATGGTGTTATCTTAAATGAACCAACACCACTAACGAATTCGCCAACAAGATTAAGTTTGAAAACTGGGTATTTAACTAAACCATTGTTAAATACAGAGAACAAGATTTCAGTTTTGGAGATAAACTTATTAAGTTGTCCTACAATCTTCAATCAAAAGGAATTATTGCATGATTTATTGATTCAATATAGAAATTTAGCCAAATTTTCAGAGTTATATGGGATAGTCAATAAACCAGATTCTTTAGTTCCAATCCATATTGCATCAGTTAAAAAATGTACAAATTTTTTAATTAATATTAACGTTGAATAATAGACTTAATATTATAAGATATCATTTTCAAAAAATAAATCTTCTAATGAAGGCACCACAATATCAAATTCTGTAGCAATATCATACCTTTTAGCTTCCCCGGCATAAATATCATCTTGCAACATTTTTTTCCAATCATCTGTAATTTCAAAATCCGAATAATTTAACCAGATGGAAATGATTTCAAACAGCAACAAATTTAATTTCAATAAATCATCTCTTATTCTATCAACATCAACAACCGATTCTCCATTAGTATAATAATATTTCTCCTCAATGAACAATTCTCGCACCATTTCTTGTAACCATTCATATTGATTCGGATCGGTGTACCAATCCTCCTGAGTTGGTTGAAATGGATTGAAAGAACTCATTTGAGTGATCGTACTTATGATCAATTCCAAGATAATGTTGATTTTCCAATCTGAATTGAAATCTTGTTTAGTAAATGTGAAAAAATTCTTAAAATCAGAGTAATTGAATGATTTATAAAGTTGAATTGAAAGATTTTTCAAGACTTCGATAAATGACCATTCTGTTATTCTTGATGCTAATGATGAGTTTGGGATTGTGAGTTGAGATGATTTTAATGCAAGGAACAGTATGTTATGTCTTAATTGTATACTTTCTTTGGAGAGTGTATCAAATTTTTGGAACTTTGTTGTTAACACTAATGATTTTGAAATTTTTAATTCATTGGGGAAGATGTTTTTGTAATTTTGTTGTTTGTTTAATAAAATGATATCTGAGATTTTGGTGTTCCAATGATATCTTCCCAAATTATTGAAAAATTTGAATATTAAAGTTGACTGAAATCCTTCTTGTGAGTTTTTCTTGTAATTAAATAAACTTAATTGAACGATCCTTAAGATTATTGATAGTAAGCTCTCCCAGTTTTTGAAAATCTCGTAATGTAACTCATCATTAATTGTAGAACAACTTAAGCACCAACCAATCGCAGACCAAATTTTTTCATGGTGGCATGCATAGTCAATTCTTTCATTTCTCATAATGAAATTTGAGTGTTTATCCAGATGAGCCATTATCTCAGTCATATCTTCTGTGTCATCTGCATCAAAACTAGTATCCACATCAGTAGATTCATTTGGATGTTCATCAATCAAGATTTTATTTGAACTGATGCTTTTAAAAGTTTCTTCTAGTGCTTTTTTCCTTGGAGACCATTCTATTTCACTGGATACTTCTGAGTGTGGTCTTTTCAAATCTGAAAATGATGTGCTTGTAGTTGAATTAGATTTGACACTCAGTAAAGAATCAATTGAAGGACCTCTACTCAGAGTGTTTTTATTATTATGAATTTTTGGTCTTAAGCTTCTAGTTTTCGGATTCAATGATATAAAATTTAAGCTTTGTAATAGCTGGAATTCAGTGTATTCGATATCTGACTGTGAGTAATCTGTTTGCAATCCATTATAATAATCTTCAACCACTGTGATTAATCTTGATAAGATATTTATGCATCTTTTCGCGATGGGAGCCTCATTCACGGGAATATTCAAGTCATTTTCCAAATTTGTGTCATTTAGTATACTATCTGCGTTCCCATGTTCAGCAAGTGTAGCAAATGAGAGTATATAGATCAAGATGTTTGAATTTGGGCAATTAATTTGGCCATTTTTGCAGATAAACGATTCAATGAAAAACACGGTTTTCTCGTACTGCTTGTTGTCTAGTGAAGATTGGTATGTTTTGTCCAAGATCTCTGTTGTGATGCTGTACGAGTCTGTTGTCATTATGTCTGGATCTTCTTTGATTTCGATAAATTGGCCAATGTTGATTTCAAAATTTCGGAAATTTTTTTGGTGAAGAAATTTCGCGTCTGAAAATTCAATTATTGACACATTGGAAAAAAATGGGTAGAAATTTGAATGAATTTGAGGAATTTTATGACAGCTATATAAACAGCATTTCAAGCTCAGCACCATATATTTGTTTTGCCACTACAATATATTTTAAACAACCCCAGATAAAATCCAACTGGAATATCAAAATAAGATTAAAATTAAAATTAAAATTAAAATTAAAGGTCAAAATTATATAACATTCAAGAATAAAAAAATCAAGTTTAGTTCAATTTTTCAGTTTGACCACTCAACAAAGTAAAACTTGGAGCTGGTAATTTCTCAACACCTTTCAAGAAATCTAATTGCATAACAAAATCGAATTCCAACAATTTACCACCAATTCTTTCAACCAATTCACCAGCAGCTTTAGCAGAACCACCAGTGGCAATGATATCGTCAATAACAACAACATTTGAGCCTTCTGGAATAGCGTCTGCTTGGATTTCAAAAACATCTTCACCATATTCTTTTGTATAGGTTGCACTTAACACATTACCTGGTAATTTGCCTTGTTTTCTAACTGGGACGAAACCAGCACCGATAGCTAAAGCGACAGATGGGCCAAATAAAAACCCTCTTGATTCTAAACCAACGATGTAGTCGATTTTAGTGGATGGGTATGCTTCTTCGAAATGTAATTTGAAAGCACGGATTAATTTTGCAAATAAGTCCGGAGATCTGAAAATTGGTAAGAAGTCTTCAAATAGAATCCCTTCAGAAGGGAAGTTTGGGTATTGATGTAAAGCGTTTTTCAATTCTGCAGCGAGTTTTTGGATTTCAGACATTTTTTTTCTGTTCTATTTTGCGGTTGAAAATACTTGAAATTGGTTGGTTTCTTTTTCTTCACAAATTTTTGTTTTCAAAATTTTTTTTTTGTTGATGCCTTGAAGAAAAAAAAATTTGAAATTTTTTATGATAAGCGATGAGCTACGGAAAAAAAAAAACATTGGAATTTCTATATCAGTTGATGGTTTTTGTTTTTGTTTTTGTCTAGTTTAGTTTATTTTATTCTGTTTGTTGTTCAGCTGGTTCAACAGTTGGTTCTTCTTTTTGTTCTTTCAAATCATCTTTTATTTCATCTTTTATTTCATCTTTTATTTCCAATTGATCTGCTGATTCTTCTCGTTTCAATTCACCTTCTTGCTTCTTCTTAAACTTATTTGTATGTCGATTTCTTTTCAACAAAAAGAAATCACTATTGATATCAGGTAAAACTTCACTAATAAAATAAACACCTCCACGATCAGTCCAACTAACAGAATCATTCTCAAGGACAAATTTCTGAACTTTGAATCTACTCAAGATACATTCAGCAGTAAACTCATTAACAACGTAGCCAGCTGGCACTAAATTTTTCAAACTTATGATTTTAGTGCCAACTTTAATATCTGCAAATAATTTAATAACCTCATTATTCAAATCCGGTGTGAAAATATAATTATTAACTAAGATAACATCACATTTATCAATAATTGATTTAACTTTAACGTTACCAACAAAACTTTGTTTATTGAAAAATTCAACTTTACCAGGTTTAATACCAAAATATTTACACCTTTTTTGAAATTCAACGAGTTGTAAATCACCTAATTCACTTGCATTTTCCATAATTTCACAACCATAACTTTCACAACCAAATTCTAAAGCGGCTTGAATGACACAATTTCCAACACCTGAACCAAGATCAATGAAAGTGGATGATTGTTTTAAACCAACTTGATTATAAACTTTTGATAAAAAATTTGGTAATAATTCTCCATACACGTAATTGGAAAAAGCTTTATATTTTTTCAATCTGTTGATTTGTAAAGAGACTGAACGATGATAAATTTGATTTAATAAATTATGAAGTGATTTTTGTGAAATTGTTTGTTTTGATGACAAATAATCGTTTAATATACCTGATTCATGTACCTCTGTAATCAATTTATTGAATTTTTCAATTGATTTGAAAACTTTTTTATAATTTATATCATCTAAAGCTTTTGAATATTCACCAACAATTGATTTATATGGTTTTGAAGGGTCATATAATTTTATCTGATATTTTGGAGGCAAGTAGACAAGTGCAACAAATTCCATTAATGAACCAATTTCATTCAATGGATCAAGTTTAAAATTCCCAGCTTCCATTAGGTAATAATCTTCTTTTAAATTTGGATAAACTATTGAATTTATTGAAATATCTTTTGGCTCTAAATCGGGGTATGGTTTATATTTATTGATGCATTCTTTTGTTGCCTCACTTGCAGTCTTGAAATCCAAAGATTGAATTAGGTTTGTTGTGTGATTTAAAATTTCTGAAACAAAGAAATCTTTGGGGATTGGGATTTCATCATCTGTGACACTATTTTTAACGTCTGGTATGAATGGCATATACCCATCAACATATTTGGATGCTTCTGGTGTTGAGGTTTTGTTATTTCTATCTAGTGGAGTTGGAGATGATGAAGAAGAAGATTGTAAATCTGAAGAAGTTTCTCTATAATAACGTCCATGACCATGCAGTGCAGCTCTTTCGAGTTTTTCTTCCTTAGCTAAACGTTCTTGTAATTCCAGTTGTTCTTTCTCTAATTTCAATTTCAATTCCAAGTTTTTCTTTTCAATACGACGTTCTTCTCTAGCTTTTTTCTCGGCTTCTTTACGTATACGTTCTTCTTCTTGTCTTTTTAACTCGTTGGCAATTCTTTGAGCTGCTCTTTCTTCTTTTCTTTGTTTCTTCAAGATACGCTCTTGTTTTTCGTTTTCATAAGTTTCTTCTTGGAAAGATTTGGCAACTCTATGGCGTCTTTTCCCATCAGCCAGACCTGGGTTGTTAGCATTAGCATTATTGTCATTAGCATCTTGCTCTTTATTAAATTTAGGGTCACAGTACCAGACGGCAATCTCTAGAAGCTTGTCGACCTCACTTGCCATGGATCTCTTTTTCTTCTTTTTAGAAGGTTGCTGGTCTACTGTTGTTGTTGTTTCTGGAGTAGCTTTAGCATTGTTTTCAATTGGTGGTTGTAATATGAGTGACTCTGTGGTGAACGATGTTTGTGGAGTAGAGAACGACGTGTCTGTCTCTATCTCAGACTCCATCTTGCAGGTACTGTCCGGCTGCTTCTCGTAGCTTTAAAGTTAATTTTACCTGTTGACAATTGTTTATTTGTTTATTTTTCGTGTTTTCTATAATAATTAAATCTTGATAATCTGAAGAGAAAATCAAAGAATTTAATGGTGGTTTTTTGAGGAATTTAATGAAGTTAAAGAGTCAACAGACAGTAGTAAGACTAGAAGGTTGTAGTGGTAGTTTATGGCTTTATTCTGTTGAAATTTTGGCTTGAAATGGACGTGAATTGAGTAATTTACAACAATTGTGGCGCAAGTGGCAAGTGAAATATTTTTATTAGTGCTGTAAAATACTAGTGAGAAGGTTAAAATTATATTACAATTTTTTCCAAACTGCTCAGAAACTGATATAACCAGCACCACTGTACAGCTCTTGATCTACAGACTACAACCATATAACTTTCGTTGTATTACCTGCTAAACTGACTATTCAATTCATAATTAATTCTATTGTACTCCACTATAAAAATCCAGTCCGGGCAACCCTCAAATCTCTAGATTTCTTTTATAATTCTAGTTTAAGTACTGTGTAAATATTTCAATATTTCAACTCAACCAACAACAACACAATTCAACAAAAAGAATGCCTCCAAAAGCTGACTGGGAGAAATACACCGCACCAATAGAAGACGACAGCAAGCCAGAAGAGAAGATCGTCCCGCTTTCTGAGGGAGATATCCAGGTGCTCCGTACTTATGTATGTATCTATTAATTTCAGTGGCAAATAATTAATGATTTGAGAATACTAACACTCATGAACAGGGAACAGCTCCATACGCTAAAAAGATCAAGGATGTCGAGGCAGATATCAAACAATTGGAATTGAAAATCAAGGAGAAAATGGGGATCAAAGAAAGTAATACAGGTCTAGCTCCACCTCATCTATGGGACGTGATGGCTGATAAACAAAGAATGGAAGAAGAACACCCTTTACAAGTTGCTCGTTGCACCAAAATCATTAAAAGTGATGAGGGGGAAGACAAGTCAAAATATATCATCAATGTGAAACAAATTGCGAAATTTGTTGTTGGATTAGGTGAAAAAATATCCCCAACTGATATCGAGGAATCAATGAGAGTTGGTGTTGATAGAACTAAATATGAGATTCAATTACCTTTACCTCCAAGAATCGATCCAAGTGTCACCATGATGACAGTGGAAGAGAAACCCGATGTCACTTATAGTGATGTTGGTGGTTGTAAAGATCAAATTGAAAAATTAAGAGAAGTTGTCGAATTACCATTATTATCTCCAGAGAGATTTGTTAAATTGGGTATTGATCCACCAAAGGGGATCCTACTTTATGGTCCTCCAGGTACTGGTAAAACCCTTTGTGCCAGAGCAGTGGCAAATAGAACAGATGCAACTTTCATTAGAGTCATTGGGTCAGAATTAGTTCAAAAATATGTTGGTGAAGGTGCAAGAATGGTTAGAGAATTATTCGAAATGGCTCGTTCTAAAAAAGCTTGTATTATATTTTTCGATGAAGTTGATGCAATTGGTGGTGCAAGAGTTGATGATGGTGCTGGTGGTGATAACGAGGTTCAAAGAACAATGTTGGAATTGATTACTCAATTAGATGGGTTTGATCCAAGAGGTAATATTAAAGTCATGTTTGCCACTAATAGACCAAACACTTTAGACCCAGCGTTATTAAGACCAGGTAGAATTGATAGAAAAGTGGAATTTTCTCTACCGGATTTAGAAGGTCGTGCAAATATTTTCAGAATTCATACAAAGGCAATGAGTGTTGATAGAGATATTAGATGGGAATTAATCTCAAGATTATGTCCAAATTCAACTGGTGCTGAATTAAGATCAGTCTGTACTGAAGCTGGTATGTTTGCCATTAGAGAAAGAAGAAAAGTTGCTACTGAAAAAGATTTCCTTAAAGCTGTTGATAAAGTTATAAAAGGTAATCTTAAATTTAGTTCAACTTCAAAGTACATGCAATATAATTAGTGGGTTTAATCAATCTTCAATTTCAAGTTTCATTTTGTCATTTAATTGAGAATTTTTTAGTTGTAGTTTGCGTTTCAAGTTTCAATCGTTTTTTTTATGTCAAAAAAAGTTTTAGTGTCAAGCAATTAAAGAAAACAATTAAATCAATTGAGTCAGAATAACACCGAAATGTCCAATCAAATGGTACTTGCCTCTTTAAAAGAGGTTGCAAGAAACAATGGAAGCTCAAATTCTCATAACAATCAGAACCAAAATCAGAACTCTAATTCAAATTCCAGTTCAAACTCACACTCAAATTCAAATGGAAGACATTATTACTACGAACATCATGATGGAAATAGTCATTAGTATTATTCAGGTCATATTCATCCACCAACTTATACAAATCATCCACCTACTTATACAAATCATCAACAAACTCATACAAATAATTCTACTTTTAACTATTATGAGAACACTTTTAATACTACACCTAATAATCCAAATTTTCATCAACACAGAATCAATCATTCTATCACACCCAACCTTCAAACACTGAAAGAAAAGCTACAAGCCCAAACGTGCCAAGTTCAAGTGTAAGCACCTGCAATAGAGAATTGATTTGTTCAAGCAACTCTAATGTTCATTCCAATGAAGTTGCTAATATAAGACCTAGATCGAACCAGGAACCAACATCTAACTCATTGACTTCACAAAGATTGACATTTGACATATAACGGGCAAAGAAACTCTGGTAATGATCAATCATTGAGACAAAATGCAAGAAATGAACTAAATGCAAGAAATGAACAGAGTTCAAGAAATGAACCACCATATGAAATCCATGAATTGATGAATGAAGAGATGATAAGAGAATACCTTAGAAGGAGATATCCAGATTATGAATACCAGCAAAATAATTCGGGTTATGATTTCTTGGATGGGTTAGTATTTGGGATTGTGATTTTATTGATCCTAAGTCTAATTTGGTTGATTTTGTTTTCAAAACATAAATCGAATAAGATTATAATTACATGAGTTTTGATCAATTCGAAATTTAAAGATTCTATCTATTAAACTCTATGCACTTTTTTTCTTATATCAAGTTTATCTTTTTCATTGATTATAATTTGTAGAATTATATGAGTAAGAAGTTAAACACCTAATAATCCCACCAACTAACACAACCCATCCCATCAGTTTGACAACTGCCAAGTAATGCAAAACTTGGTTTCAATTCTTCATCTTCTTTATCTTGATCTTTATTTTCATCATCATCATTATTATTTGAATTTGGACCTTTTGGTTTAACATTAACAAAAATCTCTTGTTCAACTCTAAACCGTATTTTTTCATTAATATCCAAATATAGTTTTGAATCCTCGTCAGCATTCCAAATCCATGCATTATCATTAATACTAAACTCTGAATTTTCAAATAATAAATTCTTGGGAATGAAAATATCATTGAAAAATTCCATTTTAATTTTAATACCTTCTGGAGTACATTTTTCAATCCAACCAGTCAATACTTCACCAATAAAAGGTCTGAACACAACAACGTGGAATGCACACTTCACGTAACTTGCACCATCACCTGGTCTTAACATTCCATCTTCAATGGTGATTATGTCCCATATGGAAATTACTAAACCTAAGTTATGAACGATTTTATTTGCATATTTTTTATTTAGTTCTGATGTTAATGCGCGTTTTGTGTCGCGGTGTAGTTGGTCTGGTGGGATACGTATAAGATCTGATATTTTAGATAAAATGAACATCCTTTTTTTGATTTTCTAATTCTTTTTATTCTGCTTCAAATCTGCTGTGATGGAAAATATCTTGATTCATAATTATTTTTTTTTCGTTGCGCAGTTCGAATTCAAAAAAAAAAAAAAAAAATCAAAAAAAAAAAAAAAAAAATTAAACTTAAGAAAACAAGAGTTGAGTGAGAATCGAACTTGTGACAGAAATGAAAAAAAAAATGAAAAAAATAAGCAGAAACAAAGCGTCAACTGAGAATCGAACTGGCAATGCTCAGTCAAAATTCAGTCAATCCCGGAACTTCCCTGCTGACGCTTTCCTCGCTTCTCATTGGCTGCCAGCACAAAGTTGAAGTGGTCACTAGCTAAAAGCGCTCATCGCTCCGACTGTGGCCCCTACCGGCTCCGTACAACCATAATACTGAAAACATCACCAAAATTTATAAAACCATCATTTTCGCTTTATGTATTTCAGTTCAATTGTATCACCAGATCATCGTCTACAATTAAATTTCACACAACACAATGCTCTCTTTAGCTAGACACCAGCGCTCCACCGCTGTCGCTGCTTCTAAAGTCGCAAGATTATTCTCAACTTCTCGTCAAGTTCAACTAGCGTACTCCACAAATGATGATATTAGAGGTGAAAATGCTGCAAAAGGTGTTGCTGATAACTATCATATCATTGATCACGAATACGACTGTCTAGTCATTGGTGCTGGTGGTGCTGGTCTTAGAGCCGCGTTTGGTTTAGCTAATGCTGGTTATAAAACTGCTTGTATTTCAAAATTATTCCCAACTAGATCTCATACTGTTGCTGCTCAAGGTGGTATCAATGCCGCTTTGGGTAACATGCACAAAGACGACTGGCATTGGCACATGTACGATACCGTTAAAGGTTCAGATTGGTTAGGTGATCAAGATGCTATCCATTATATGACTAGAGAAGCTCCTCAATCTATCATTGAATTAGAACATTATGGTGTTCCATTCTCAAGAACTGAAGAAGGTAGAATTTATCAAAGAGCCTTTGGTGGTCAATCAATTGATCGTGGTAAAGGTGGTCAAGCTTATAGAACTTGTGCTGTCGCGGATAGAACAGGTCACGCGTTATTACACTCTTTATATGGTCAAGCTTTAAGACACAACACCCATTTCTTTATTGAATATTTCGCCATGGATCTATTGATGGATAACGGTGAATGTGTTGGTGTTATGGCTTATAACCAAGAAGATGGTACTTTACATCGTTTCAGAGCTCACAAAACCGTTATTGCCACTGGTGGGTACGGTAGAGCTTATTTCTCTTGTACTTCTGCTCATACATGTACTGGTGATGGTTTCGCTATGGTTTCAAGAGCAGGTTTACCTTTACAAGATTTAGAATTCATTCAATTCCATCCTTCCGGTATCTATGGTTCTGGTTGTTTAATCACCGAAGGTGCTAGAGGTGAAGGTGGTTTCTTGATTAACTCTGAAGGTGAACGTTTTATGGAAAGATATGCTCCTCACGCAAAAGATTTAGCTTCAAGAGATGTTGTTTCAAGAGCTATTACAATGGAAATTAGAGCTGGTAGAGGTGTTGGTCCAGAAAAAGATCACATGTTCTTACAATTGTCTCATTTACCTGCTTCTGTTTTAAAGGAAAGATTACCAGGTATTAGTGAAACTGCTGCAATTTTCGCTGGTGTTGATGTTACAAAAGAACCAATCCCAATTTTACCAACTGTTCATTATAATATGGGTGGTATCCCAACCAAATGGAATGGTGAAGTTATTACAATTGATGAAGAAGGTAAAGATAAAGTTGTTCCAGGTTTATTGGCTTGTGGTGAAGCTGCTTGTGTTTCAGTTCATGGTGCTAATAGATTAGGAGCTAACTCTTTATTAGATTTGGTTGTTTTTGGTAGAGCTGTTGCCTTAACCATTGAAGATACTTTAACTCCAGGTTTACCACATAAGAAATTACCAGCAGATTTAGGTAAAGAATCTATTGATAATTTAGATAAATTAAGAAATGCCAGTGGACCAAGACCAACTGCTGATATTAGATTAGCTATGCAAAAAACTATGCAAAAAGATGTTTCAGTTTTCAGAACCGAGGAATCTTTATTAGATGGTGTTAGAGGTATTGAGGCAGTTGATAAAACTTTTGCAGAAGTTGGTACAACAGATAGATCAATGATTTGGAACTCAGATTTAGTGGAAACTTTAGAATTACAAAACTTGTTGACATGTGCTGTTCAAACAGCTAATTCTGCAGTGGCAAGAAAAGAATCTAGAGGTGCACATGCTCGTGAAGATTATCCAAATAGAGATGATGAAAACTGGATGAAACATTCTTTATCATGGCAAAAAGATTTCGGTGATAAAGTGGAGTTGAATTATAGACCTGTTATTTCTCATACTTTGGATGAAGCTGAATGTGCTTCTGTTCCACCAGGTATCAGATCTTATTAAACAATTACTGGTTATTATTAATTATAATTTAAAACAAAATTTTAATCAACAACAACAACAACAACAAAAAAAAAAACTAAGTTAAGTTATTTTGTATATTTTTCGTCATCCTTATTTATTATGCTTTAATGAACATAAATTTTTATATAAAACTTTCGCCACTGTAGTGTTTAATGTCCCGCACCAATGCTATGATCTTTAAAGTCAAGGGAATCCAAATTTTGTTAAAAATTCAATAGTTTGAAATTTAGGATTTTTCAAATCAGGTTTGAAATTGTTTGGAATTTTAAGATCAACAACGTTATTTAAATCTTCATTTTCAACTTGTGAATAAAAAAGATTAATTTGATCATCATTTAAATCTTCAATTTTCAAATTCTTCAAGATTTTCCAATTTTTAATTAACCATTTATTAATTTTAATAAATTCATCATCATAATATAAATCATTGTTGATGCTAGTATCATCTGAATATTTATAATCATTAGTCACGGGTATATCAACAAACTCTAGATGTTTCCTACCAGGAAGACATTTATCCAATGCAATAAAATTTGTCTCAATAAATCCTTTAGCAAAATTCTTATCTTCATTGATTTTTTTATCGACATCTTCATCTTCATCAAAATCTAAATCAATTTCATTTTCATTGATATATGATTTTTTGACCGGGGTTAGTTCCGGGTGCCTTATTATTGCATCAAAATAAACGTGTAAATGAGCACTAAACCACCAATGAGGCATAATTTTCAGTAATAAATCCATATTTGGAGGTGAACCCAGTTCACCAATTTCAATATCTTTTTTGAAAAAAGGTTTTCTTTTAATTAATTGTGATTTGTTCCCATAATTATAAACCCCTTCGGGCCAATCATGACTTATCATTATATTAACATTTTTATTTTGAATCATTTTGATTTTCAAATAATCTTTGAATCTTGTATGATAAACGGTTTTTTTACTTAATTCATCATATGGGTAAGTTTCCCATCTATCATGATAAAAATCTTGGTTATTGTAAATCCCACTTATCCCACCAATCCTCAAATTTTTAAACCAAATTATATTAGAATAACCAAGAAAATAAATATTTGGAGCAACCCAACCACCAAATTGTAAATCTTGTAAATAATTCGATGCTTCGTGGTTCCCGCCAATAAAGATCGTTAGCACTGGAGCAACACATTCACCAGTATAATACTTCTTGAAATCTCCAATTCTTTTGAAACGACCGGGGACATTTATTGAATTTAAATCAGATTCATTTCGTATTGATTGGAAATCTCCACAAATGATCAATAGTTCAGGAAGTAGATGGTGTGGTTTTGATGTGATTTCTGCGTAGATGTCGTCTAAATTGCCATGACCACAGCCTTGAATAGCAATTTTGACCATTTGATTGGATTCTGAATGCTAATATTTGTGGTTTATCTTCATACAAAATAATTTTTTTTTTTCCTAATTAAAATATTTTTTCTGTCTATAATATAATTAAAAGCAGACCTACAAAATATCATGAATTTAAATACTGTATTCGCGAATTTATACATTTATATATTTATGAATGTTTATCTCGACTCGATCGAATCATAAATCTAGTATCAATTGAAGTCTATTATCTTTCCCCTTTTTTTTTTCAAGTAAAAATTTCAGAGAGAAAGAGTATCAAAATTTAAAGACATGTTCAGAGTTGAAGCCCAATTCTTTCAAAGCACCAGTGACTGGACCTTGTTCTTGCGCAGAGACTTTAGCACCAGAAATGGACTCATATAAAGGTGGAGGACCACAAACGAAAACATGATGGTCTGGAGATGGACCACCAATATGTTCTTTCAACCAGTCTTTTGTAATGTAACCGATTTCACCTTTGAAACCAGCAGCTTCTTTATCAACAAAATAAGTGACGTTGATTTTAGCTGGGTGAAGAGACGCAATTTTATCTAAATCAGGTTTCAATAAAATATCTTCTGGGGTCTTGTTACCGTAAACTAAATTGACTTTAGTGTTATCATTTGGATTTTTGGCAATCTCATGGATCAATTGGTATAAAGGAGTGATACCGGAACCACCTCCAATCAAAGTGATTTCTTTGAATTGGTTTGGTTTATACTTCCATTTAACAATTGGACCTTTGAATGAAACAGTGTCATTTGGTTGTAAACCGAAAATATGGTTACCAAATTTACCAGTAGGGTATTTCTTAATAACGAAGTCAATGGTACCCTTTTGTTCAACGTCACTGACTGGAGTGTAAGGTCTGACAACATTGGAACCTTTTGGAGTCACGTATTTAGCTAAAACTAAGGAAGCAGTAACAAGACCGGATTTGGACTCTGGAGAGTCTAGTGCAAAAGTGAATCTTCTGGTGTCGGCACTGATGTCTTCAAACTTGACCAGTTTCAAGTCAATCCATTGGTCGTCTCCTTTGAAAGTGACTGCGGTGTCGTTGCTAATAACGGAGGAAGAGCTGTTGTTTCTGAAAGCTGTTGCAGCGTAGTAAGCTGACGCAGCGACGGCAACTGAGCCGATAGCGAGTGGGAGGAAAGATCTTGAAGCTGGGAGTCTTGCGAATGGCATTGTTTCAGTGTGTTTGAATTCTAGTTGTTCTGGAATGGTTGCTATCAAGGAGAGGAAATTTTGATGAATTAATTTTTAATGATGAATTTTTGACTACATAACTACACGGTTGTAGAAAGCAAGAAGAAAGAAGAAAATGCAGCAAAAGATCCGTGATTTGGTGAAAGTTGCAGCGCAGTTTGTGCCTCAATTGAGCAGCACAGCGAGAAAGGGAGACGGTAATTCTATAATGCTTTTTTTACTTCTGGTTTAGACTGAAAACTCACCTTTTTTTTAGCTGGAAGAATCGCAGTGTTTGGAGGTTGTGAAGACTACACTGGTGCTCCGTATTTCAGTGCAGCAGCAGCAGCGTCGTTCGGATGTGACTTGACACATGTCGTGTGTGAGAAGAACGCAGCCACGGTGATCAAGTCTTACTCTCCCAATTTGATGGTGCATCCGTACTTATATGAACGAGACAGTTTACCTCAAAATATTGACCAAGAAGTGTTCCTTAACACTAAGATCATGCCTAAGATTGCTCAATTGGTGAGCAGGATCCATGTCGCAGTCATTGGTCCCGGTTTAGGCAGAGATCCTTTCATGTTGGACACCATCAAACTGGTTATTGAAGAATTATCCAAACGTGAAATCCCTATGGTTTTAGATGCTGATGCTTTATATCTTGTATCACAGCAACCAGATTTGATTATTGATTTGAAGTCAGATGTGGTGCTCACTCCAAATTACATGGAGTTCAAGAGAATCGCAAACTCTTTACAAATTGAATTATCAGATAATAGTGATTTACAAACCAGTATTGATGAAACCAAAGCAGTTGCATCCAAACTATCAGCAACCATCTTGAGAAAAGGTCCAGTAGATATAATAGCCAATAGTAGCAATGTTTTGACAAACTCATTGGAAGGTTCATTGAAACGAGTCGGAGGTCAAGGTGACACATTGACGGGAATAATGGCCACGATGCTGGATTGGGGGTTAACCCATTATAAAGGTGACTTGTCAAGACAAGATGTGATATTGAATGCATGCTATGCTGGTACAGTGGCAAGTCGTGTTGCTCAAAACGAAGCTTTCAAATTGAAGAAAAGAGGTATGCAAACAACTGATGTTCAAGATCAAGTTGGTAAAGCATATTCAATACTGTTTGAATAAGCAATAGTGATGAATACAATTATGAATACTATTATGAATGCACATGAACTTTTTTTATTTATGATTAATCTATCTACATCACTTCTGTATAACAGCATACCAATTATCTCTTTCATACCCATTTCTTACAACTTTAAACCCAGCAGCCTCTGCATTACTTTCTAATTCACCTTTCTTGTATAAGTGATAATATCTGTATTTGGTTTCATCTTTAGGTTCAGCAACTTCTTCTTTGGCTTCCTCCGTAATCTCTTCTTTCACTTCTTCTTCAGTATTTTGTTTCTTTTTACTTCTAGATTTCTTCTGTTTAGGCTGTTTAGGCTGCTTCTTCTGCAGCACCCAAGGTACCAACACGTCCTGTGGCATCCCTTCTTTATAACCTCTTCTCGAGTTCTCCTGTTCTAAAGCCCAAACATAAATCAGTGCCTGTCCTCCATCTCGAAGTTTTGACATGATATGTTTAATCACCTCGATTCTTCTCTCCTCTGTACTGAAATGATGGATCACTGCAATACTTATGGCAAAATCAAATCTCCCATCTGGATGAGGCACATTCAACCCATCAGCAACCATCACCTCGTGTCCAAACTCTTTCGCACAATTAATCAATCCATCTGAACGGTCACTTCCAATGATGAAAATGTCCCTGTTGACACCCAAATATTTGCCATTACCACATCCAACGTCAATACCAACTTCTCCTTTGCTTCTAGTCTTCAAGAAGTCCTCCACAATAGGCCATGGCTAAAACAAAAAAAAGTTAGTTTTTGATAGGTATAAAATGAAAAGATGCATCAATCATCTACTTTATAACGAGTCTGTGAGAAGTGCGATGCGATCTCGTTGTACACAGTGTGCACGTAAGTCTGTTCTTTGACCACAGCATCCAACGAATCGTCCATATTTTCTGTTGCTTCTTCTTCTTCATAAGTATCAGAAGAAATATAAAAAAAATATTTTTAGCTGGAAATTATTTTAGTAAACAACACAACAACAGTGAAGCGAAGTGAAGAACAGATAGAATGGAGAAAGCACAGGCAATCGTCAACAGCGAACCAAAGGAGAGCATACGACTAAGACAATGGATCGTGTGCTCAATTCTTTCTTTGTACTTGTTCATTGGCGTGCCGTTATGGTTCAAATTCACAGAGATTTATAGAGCAGATTTGCCACAACAGTTTATTGAGACTCTACATCTCAGTCCATTGGATGACGTGCAAATAGTCAATGAAGTGTGTCTTGATGTTGCTGATGGGTTTGTTTTCCCTGATTTGACTGAAGCGGTTCAGATTCAAATCGATTCTGAGTTGAATAAATTACGTGATGAGATGGTTGTTGATTGGAATGTTACGTTGATTGAGAATTGTGCTGGTGTTGCGGAAAAGAATGGTGGGTATGTTTTGAAAGTTAAAGCTGGTGACAATGATGGGATTCTTATTGATGAAGTCGAGAAAATTACTACCCTTTTTTTCACTTTGGAGAGTATCAAGAATAATGATTTGCCATTTTTCATTACACAAAGTTTATTGTACCATTTGTTTGATGATGAGATTAAACGTTTCAAGAAAGGGAATCAAGTTAAGTCAATTAATGCAGTCGAGTACTCTCCTAAAATTCATTTGTCTTTCAAATTGTTATCTGGGGATGGGTATCCAATTGATTGGGAAATTGCTGATGCTATAAAAGAGTATCTCAGTCCAATGATTAACAGTTTCAAGCATTATACTAATTTCACCATTGACTCTGAGATTAAATTTTTCACTGAATTGAATTTACCAGAGAAGGGAAATCAATCTCTAATCAACATCAATGATTTATCGTCGGTCTTAGATTTCAGTGATTGGGATATTAATTCAAATGATTTAAGTTATCAAACATTGAATTTCATTGTTTACTACCCTTCACAAGCTCAAAGTCCATTGAAGTTTAGTGATGAAGACGTTGATTTATTTAGTGATGAAGAACCATCCTCAAGAACTTTTTTGATTCCTCAATGGGGGTCAATCATTATTAATAAACAACATTTACCAAGGAATGCTATATTAACTAAAGAATACATTCAACCAATTTTGGAAAGTTTTACATCTGAATTGTTCAAATTACTAGATATCCCATCCCACCCTAAAAACCCATCAATTAGAATTGATAGTGCATTAAAACATACAATCATCAATAATTTACAAAAATCAATTGAATCATTATACTCATTATTGAAATTATCAAAATCATTACCAAACATTTCTATCCCTAAAACTGTTCTGAATAACGTTAAATCAGCATTGGCAGCAAGACAAGCAACAGTGGAATTTTTAAATAAAGCAAATGATTTTAAATCTGCATTAATTGAATCAAATAAAATGTTTGAATTTAGTGAACTAGCATTTTTTGATGAGAAAATGGTTCAACAGAATTTTTTCCCTCAAGAACATAAAATTGCTGTTTATTTACCTTTATTAGGTCCACTTTCAATTGTGTGCCTAATGGGTGGGTTAAGAGTATTGAATGAATTGAAACTTTATAAAAGTAAAAAAGAATGATTTCATGTTTTTTTTTTTTATGTTATGTTATTCAAACACTCAGGAAGCTGTAGGTTTAATTTTTTTGGTGATGATGTGTTACGGTATTCGTGGTTATACGGTTGTTCAAATTGGCTGAATATCAGTTAAATCAAATCTATCAAGAGTCACCCCTTCAAAACTACAAAATTTATTCATCATTTCTAACCAATTTCAAAGCTGAGTGAATTGAACTCAACTCTTTCGTCCAACTACACTCAACTAGCCTACTCATCTTCAATACAACTCAAACAGCCAGAAAAAAAACTTCTCCATTTCCAGTGCTAATTCCTTCAGATCTGAGCCAATTCCACAAAATTCCCTTAATTTCATGGAATTTTAGTGGGTTTTTTAGTGATGAAATTAGTTAGTTAGTTCACAGTCAATCTTTTCCCACTTGAAATGCTCCCGTCAATTAACTCGACTAAAAGCATCACCAAGACGTTAGCAAGATGACACCACAAGTTGCTGCTGAGCCCGACAAACAGGCAAAGGGAAGAAAAAAACACGTTAATTCTAAGCTAGGTGAGTTTTATATACTTATCTCTGTTTGGCTAGAGAGAAATGAGTACTAATTACCTCCTTAAATTTCAAAAGGTTGCAAAGTTTGTAAAGAAAGAAGAGTGAAATGTGATCTTGGCTTGCCTCAATGTGGGAATTGTCTGAAATCAAGAGCTAAACATAGATGTGATTTTCTCGATATGAGTGAAGAAGCTCTAGAATCTTTCAAGAAATTGAAAGATGAAGAGTTGGCTAGAATGAAGAAAGCTGAGGAGCAATTTAAAGTAAAGAAGGAGAAAATTGTGGTTAAGTTGATTAAGCATCAGAATAGACCTAGCACTTATATCACTGATGTTTTAGTGATGTATGAAACTCCAGCTATAATTAGAGATCGATTATTTCTATTCAACGTTATTTCCAAATCATTGTTTGATTTCACCGATACTTTCCACGCGATTCAATCTTTCATGAGTCAATGGATTGCACAACAGAAATTGATGAGAGTTAGGTGTCTACAATCTTTAAAACCAGAATTCAAAACTTCGGAGATAAATAATAGAATTATGAGATTGAAAGATGAAATGAAAATAACTGAAAGATATTCTTTGGCAATTGAAATCTCTCTTCCAACTAGATTGTTCTTCTTGGAGAATCAGTTTTTCAACTATGCTTTCAAAAAAATGTCTGCCGATCATGATTTGAAAGTAGGGTTTAGAACAAGTGATACTACTTTACATTATTTTGACCACGTTATGTCATTGAATTTCCCATTGTATTTGAATAGTGAAACAGATATCCTAGTTTTCGTTGGATTCTATGATCGTTTAAATGATAAGAGTCAAGAAGAAGAAGGTTTTGTTCAATCTATTATGAGATTATCCAAAAATTTGACAATTCCACCTTACAATCTAAATGTTTTCAATGAAGTTCATGATGTCTTGCTAGAGCTACATAGTAAGATTGAAGAAGTAACTTTGTCAGCTCAATTGTATCAATTGATTGAATTTTTGGAGAAAAGTGTTCTTAATAATGGTCCAGACTCAATTAGAAATCAATTCAATACCGATCATCTTTACTCTTATCCAATCATTTCAATGTATAAGATTTATTTGGAATTTCAGAATGTTTTACCTTCAGAAATTTATACTGGCGGACCAAATATCTTTGAAACTAGAAGTGATGAAGTTATTGCCATTGAAAAAGTTGTTTACGCCTATATTTATTTGACCGCGTTGATGTTGGATAATGCGTTCCCAGAATTAAGATTCTTCATCATCAATAGATTTTTTGGTCCAAATAGTTATTTCCCCATCAGATTCAATGGATTAAATAAAAATTTACCATCAGATTTGAAATTTTATGCTGATTATTGTACAAGATTATATGGATTTTTCACAAGAAGAATGAAGTTTTTCTTGGATTATTTAACATTAACTCCATTCCCTCATGATTTGGATAAATATAGATTCAAACCAAGAAAACATGAATTGGTGGTGGAAAATCAATTAATCAGTTTCAAAAACACTTATATTTCAGAGAAAAATTATCCGATGGTTGAAGTGCCAATTCTGTTTATTGAGCAAATGGGTCAAATGGTGCTTACCACGTCAGAGGAGGATACTCCGGCCTCATGGAATGAGTTGGCAGATACCGATGGGAATACTCCTGTTAGTACTGCAAATGGAACAAATATTTTTGAAGAAGATTCTTATACTACACAAACTTTATTGGATTTTGCAGATGAGTTTATCACAGCAGAATATTTAGATGTTTCCAAATATGATGAAATTGATGAGGAAACTGGGTTAATACCTGGAGATTTTGATCCTTCAGAAGTTTGGAATACAAGTTTACCACCTAGAGAGAAATTTTCATTCAAGATTTCATTTGAAGATCGAATGTTGTTAATCAAACATGAGATGGGGGATGATACACCTGAAGGTGGAGACGTTGATTGATTGAAGATTTCCTTTTTTGCTTTTTAATTCAATTCTATATGCTTTTTGGAAAACTTTTGATTTAAATATGATTTTATGATTTTATTTGATTGTGTTTTTTTATCCGGTAGTTTGGCTTAGTACTCACCATCGAACTGATATTAGCAGGCTAAAAATTAAGTACTCAATATCACAATTAGTAGTCACATAATCAAAATCATACGTTTAATTGCTGTTGATCAATGGGTCGTGTGTTTTATGAGAGTAGTTGATAGTCACTGTTTTGTCCAGAAGATTTAATAAAATTCCAAGATATGAGTTACAATTGAAACATTTGATTCTACCATCACAGGCTTTAATTGAATTTTGCTGATCGAACAGTGCTCGGTTCTTTCTTCTTTATATATTCTTGGTAACACCTTAATTGCCAGTACAATGTATATTTTTTCCTTCTTATATAGTTTTTGAAATCCGTGGATTTTATGGACCAACGAAAGCCCGTTACTACTTCTATCTGGCCAATAACCTGCGCTCTTTAATTATCGCTTTAATGGTTTCAATACTCAAAGGGTATAATTCAAATGGATTCTTTTCAGAGACATCAACGTTGAAAACCTGCTGATTGTTCGAAAATGGTGATGTATCAATAACCAAGTGTCTACCATCAATATCAGAGTCCCTGTTTGAAGCTAAGTCTTCAACTTTATCAAATTCATCAGTTGAAATCATCAATTTTGTCTTCATTTGAGTGGCATATTTATTTGATGCTTTGGCCGAGCTAGAAAGGCAAGTTTTTTTTGTATTTTAAACCAGCTGAAGTGGCATATTTGGATCTTCTGAACACTCCAAAGCTCGAATTGTCCTTCAAGACATGACAATTGTTGCATTTTTGCTCCATGTTCTTCATTCTTTTAGATAAAAAAAATTTCAGAAATTATTTTATTTCAATATTGAAGAAACAACAACAAAGAAGAAACAATGAACAGAGAAGAGCAGGAATCACCAGACAAAGTGCTCTCGGACCACGCAGAAGACAGTGGGAGTGAGAAAGAAATTCACTCAGAAGAAGAAGAGGAGGAACAAACACAGACACCTTTCCAGAAAAACCAGCAGATAATTAATGAAGAAGAATCATACGTAAACTCAGTTATTTTCAAGAATGTGCTGAACAAGAAGCAAGTGAATTTAGGAGAAGAAGAGATTCCCGAAGAGCCAGAAGAAGAATTGGACGAAGAAGAGAAACTGCGGTTGTTAGTTGATCATTTGAATCCCGAGCAAATGTCTAGGTATGAATATTATAGAAGAACCACAATTAACAGAAGTGGAGTTAAGAAAATTGCCAACACTGTGTTGAATCAAAGTGTCTCAAATAACGTTGCTATTGTGCTAAGTGGTGTTTCCAAGATTGTTTTAGGTGAGATTATTGAAAAGGCCAAAGACGTTAAAAAAAGATATGAAAAGGCGAATTATTTGATTAAATTGAATGAGAAAAAGACCTTAAATAGAAAGTTGAAACAACAACACGTGAGATTGAGGAAAACTAAGAACATGAATGAATTAAATGAAATCAAAAACATAATAACAAGTCTACAAAATGAGATCAATAAAATAGATATTTACAAAATCAATCAACAAGAAACAGGAATATTACCAGAGCATATTAGGGAAGCATGGAGATTATACCGTATTGAGAATGGGACTCTGAGTGCCGATCAGTGGAGAAGACAGGGTGAAAGAGACGGGATGATGTTTAGATGAAGTTTCTTTCACCAGGTTGCAATGGCCAAACAATAATGTTGTAGTAATAACCTTAATTCTTCAATTTCATCCAAGAATTCTAATCTAGCTATCCGTTGTTTCTCCTCAGATGAGGTGATTGAATTGATCACTTCAAACATATCTTTAACATCAACTTTCTCCATTTGTAAAGATATCAAACGATCATGATATTTTGATAATGTGTTATATTGTAACAATGAAGGCATAGAAATATTTCTTATTTTCAAATTATCAATCATAACATTCCCGAAATTATCTTCACCTGCAATTGGATCATAGATCACGAATTCTCCCCTGCTGAATTTATTTCTAACTATTGATATTAATTCATTTGAATTCGAAGATTCAATATAACATAAACAACATTCTGATATGAAAATCGTTGGTAATTGAACATCACAGTATAAGTCCAGCACTTGTTCAAAATGATGTAAATCTCTCAAGTCACAGGGAATTAATTTATAACCATTTCGACCAATCAAGGTCCCATCATCAAATCCATAATTCTCAGCTAATTTCAGTTGATCCACAACATCAACACCAACAACTCGACTCAATTTCAAGTCATTCAATATACAACACTTCTTCAATCTTGTGCTTTGCAGGAAATCTAGTTCCAAATACCGTAAGTTCTTGTAATCAGAGATCATCTTAAAACTTCTTGTATCTGAACCAGCACCCAAACTAACAACTTGACAATCACCATTATGCAAATTGACAAATCTGTGTAGCTCATTGTCAATTGCCAAAGTACGAGCATAAGTGCCTCTATTGATCACCGGCAACTTGCTGCTGGACACAATTGAATTATAAATTCTTTTGTAAGATAGTTTATTCTCATATTTGAGAAAAGTCTCTAAATTGGATACAAAGATTGGGAGGAATTGGTCCTCAAAATAATGTTTTTTCATGGCTGAGACACGACATGACAAGGCATCGAAGTCTGTTGAGCGGATTGTCTTGGATGTTGGGTCCATTTTGGTTTTGATGGTCTTTTTCTATGTAATATTATACTATAGAAAGAAAGTGAAAAATATTTTTTCTATTTTAATGTAAATATTGTCGAAACTACATCGATCTGGAAAATTCAAAGCTACAAAATATGTTTATTCGTCTTGTGATGTTGGGGTATCTCAGTCGTTTATTCATCACCATCTTGGTTGTCTCCCTTTTTCTTTTCCTTTCAGATCAAACTTTAAACAGATTTCTTTCTTTATTTCTTTGCTTCAAAGGACTTATCCCACCGAATTTATCAGACAATTTCAACAATTTAATAGGTGGTGTAGCTTCTCTTCTTCCTCTTTCATCATCACCATTGTCATCACCATCTTCACTGACTATTTTAGTATTCAATTTCCGTTTATTGGTTTTTCTTTTAACCATAGTATTATCATTTTCATCATTCATCACCTCTTGCTTCTTCTTCTTACTATTACTAACATTAATGAAAAAATCATCTTCATCTTCATCTTCATCGATATCAAAAATTGATGATTTTTTAACACCACAACTATTCAAGTTATTTGAACTTTTATTTGGTGATAGAAGTTTAGATAATCCACTTGGCTTAAAGGGTTTCTTTTTGTAAATTTCCTTTGATGGTGATACTCCATCCGGGGTTGATGTTGCCAGTATTGGTTTCTGTTTTTGTATTGGTGTTGATTCTAGTATATTGTTGTTGTTATTAGTAGTAGTTTTAATCTTATTTAAAAATGGTGATGTTGAGAACTTAGATTCTGATTTCATGCTGTTGAAACGAGCCTGGGTGCTTAGAGGTTTTGGTTTTTCAGGGGAGGCAATTGAAGGTGGAGCAATCACTGGTTTTGGTTGTTTCACTGGTGATTTCTTGATTGTAGAGGTACTACTAGCTTTAATATTTTTTTTAGCATTATCTAGTTTTGTCTCCAAAGCAGCTTTTTGAACAGCAAACTGTTGTTTGATTCTATTAATCTCGTTCTTATTCGAAGTGATCTCACTGTTGAGCTTATTGATCTGAGATTTTAAAGAAGTGTTTTCTCTTTGCATTAATTGATGATCTGTTTGTTTCTTCTTGTAATTGTTGAGATCCTGTGTCAACACGTTAATCTTCGCTTCCAATTTCTTATTCTCAGTGGTTAATCTACCAATCTCTGCTTTTAAACCTTGTTTCTCTGTGCTGTCTTTGGAAGAACTCAACTCAATCATTTGTTGTTGTTGTAAAATCGTGCTCAACAAACTTGCTGTTTTCAACAAAGATCTCCGTTCCAATTCTTTCTGGAAAACCGCGTCACACTCTGCTCGTGCCTGGTGGTAAGCAACAAAATCATCCACCAAATCCATCTTCTTCTGTTTCTTCTCTGCTAAATTAATAAATAAATTGTTTTGTTTATATAAAAAAAAAAAAAAAATCAACCCAATATTTCAAGCGTGTTGCACGATCCTCCACCAAATTCTTCTTCCATTGAAGCCAATCCACTGCTCAACCAACACTCTAAGAAGATGCTGCTCAATATAAGGACTGCACTGCTGTCATTTTTCCTAGCTTCAAACCTTGTTTTGGCAGCTCTATCTACTTCAGATCTCAAATCTCTAATGAACGACAACAACTCCATCATCAAGACCAACAACAGCAACTACAAGTCCATTTTGAACGGAGCAAGAGACTATTTCCTTGCAGTGTATTTCACCACGTCAAACCCACAACACGGTTGTGTCATGTGTGATAAATTCGGTGAAATTTACCAAACAGTGGCCAATTCTTATTACTCGACCAATCCAAATAAAGAGACGATTTTTTTCATTGAAGTTGATGCTATGACCACGATGTCGTTGTTGAAAGAGATCAGGATGTCGGATGTTCCACGTCTATGGGTTTTCCCTCCATCCAAATTAGATTATTATAATGTCACTAGTGAACATTACACGTATGGAATTAGTGATGAATCTGTTGATGATCGTTTAGATTTTGCCAGGTTTCTTACTGCTTTATTACAAGAGAATATAGTTGTGGCACAGGAGTTTGATCCATTGCAATTTGTGAAATATTTTGTTGGTACGTTCACCATCGTGTTAATCTTAAAGAAGAAAATATTGGCTAAATTGAAAATTTATCAAATCTTGAGAATGCTTAGTGTTTTCGCGATCCTATTGTTTATTAGTGGGTATATGTTCACCGTTGTGAGAGGAATCCCATTGATTTCTCAAAATGAAAAAGGTGAGATCATGTATTTCAGTGGAGGAACTCATTGGCAATTTGGATCTGAGATTATTATAATTGGAAGTATCTATTTCATATTGGGAGTATTGGTTGTGGCATTAATTAATGTTCCAATTAAATTTGAAAAACCAAATGTTCAATTTGCAGCAACTTTGTTATTAAGTGTTGGAATTTTCTATGTTTTCAATTACCTAACACATATTTATCGTCAAAAAGATGGTGGATATCCATACGTTTTGAACAGATATTTACAATAATAAGGCATAAATTAATTCTAGTTTTGTGTATACTAATATCTATTATAAGTTCTATTATTAATCAACTCAACTAAGATGATCATCTATAATCTGTTCATTCTGTTCATTAATCTCATTTATTTCATCAATCTCTTCATATTTATTAATAATGAAAAACGATACACCAATCATCATCGCCGACACGATATAAAGAAACTTCATTTTTTCATGTTTCAATATCACATCTCCAAGCATTGCCATTGGTATTGTGGAACTTAACCCGACGGTCACAGTTAAGGGACTAGTTAATAACATTGCTTTAACCCAGCAATAATCTGAAATTAATGAAATCGTTGCATTTGTCACCACGATGAATATCACGTATGAAGTTTTAGGTATTTCAAATTTTTCAATGTCTAAATAATGGAATAACACCAGGGATGGCCAAAATAACAAAGTGTTAAATAACCCAACAAATCCAAAGAAAAATTTCATATTGATTCTTGATTCATCTTTAACACAAAATTTCAATAGTGTAGTATATACACCATAGATCAATGCCCCTGCCAATGCGAACGCATTCCCCAACAGGATATTAAACCTTGTTCTCGAAGTTTCATCACCATTATCAACTTCAGTAATCAAGACGACACCTAAAAATGATAACAACACACCAATGATCTTGAACTTATTTAATTTCTCTATCCCCACGGTGACACCAATGATTAATGTGAAGAATGACGAAGTTGTTGACAAAATAGTTTGACTTGCCACTGAAGTGAATGATAAACTTGCGTTAGTAGCTAAATTTGCAATATACCAAAGCACTGAGAATTGTGCACTTAATTTAATCGTTTCATCTAGTGTTAGTTGTGGTTGGATTAGTGAACGTGTTGACATTATTGGTGTTATTTCCGAGTCTCCTCCATTTACTAAAGAATCATTAATCTCATTGATTTCAATATTAAATTCATTTTGAATTATGGAATAATTAAATTGACCAGTGGAGTTATAAATCTTGACAAGTTTCAAAGAGAAAGGTATGAGATACACCATAAACACCGAGATATCAATATAAGTGATGAAAAATGGTTTCCTGTATAGATTGTTTTCAAAAATATTATTTGTCAGGAACGACGAGGTGACCCAACAGAACATGACGATAGATAAGATGACTAGACCTAAAGTCCATCTTTGTCTCTTACGCAGCTCTATTCTGTGCAGTGTAAGCTGCTGCTGCTGCTGCTGCTGCTGGGTGGTCATTTCTCTTTCTTTGAGTGGTATTGGTGTTGGTGCTCTGATTATTTTATGGGTAGAAAAAAAGTTTGATAGTGAATTTTTTTATCTACAGGTTTTCGTATGGCAGTGGAAGATCGTTATGTCGTTATATTTGGTATCTATGTAGTTATTTAAAATAAATGAATGTCTTATAAGTAGATGCTGGAAGTATTAGAGTTGAACCATTGATTTGGACTCTTTTAAATGGTAAAAATTGGAGTTATAATGATGGATCTTGTCCATTAATTCAATAGATTTTTCATTTTTATCTTGAAGTTGTTGTACAAGTTGTTTGATTCTCTTATTGAAAAACTCTGATTCAGATCTAAGTTGAGATTGGAGTCGTAGTAGCTTGGTCTTTAATGAGGTTTCTTTTTTAGAGGAAAGTTCCAGTTCTAGTTGTAAAGAATTGATTTGAGATTTTAATTCTTGGATCTCTGCATCTTTCTTTTGATCTTGTTCTTCTTCTTCTTCTTCGTTGTAAGTGTCTATAATGGAGATAGATTTCACTGATGAATTGTTTCTAGAGTGACCTATGAAAGAATTTAATGAAGAACCAGACAATTTCTTATCAAACTTGTTGTTGTTAATGTTGTTGTTACTGAACAATGTATTAATAGTAGACATTGAGAACCTTTGTTTCTTTAAAATTTCATTCTCTTGACGCAATTGCTGGTTCTGCAACTCCAACTCTTGCAACTGGTCGACAGCTCTTGTAGCTTCATAAGTTAAAATTTGTACTTGTTCTTCCAACATCGCGTTTCTTTCTTGCTCACCTTTAAGTCCCACTTTCACGATATCCAGTCTTGTAGCTGCAAAAGTGTCGTGTGTACCGGAAGCCATTTGTTTCAATTCGTGTACAAACGATGAGCGTGAGACTCCATTGCTGACGTTTGGAGGTGGGAAATATGGGACATTAAGCAAAGCTGGTGAATCTATCAGTGTGATGTCTTCCATTTGTTCTAAGCTTGTAGTAGTGGTGGTGGTGGTGGTGGCACTGATGCTGTTTGTTCTCTTTCTAAAGATGTTCATACTATACTATTAATAGTTGTGGATATTACCTTCTTATGACTTAGAACTTAGAAGTAGTTTAAAAGCAGGCAGCAGAAATGGTTTGGTTTAAATAACAAACACGAAAGGTTCATTGCTTATTATTGTGAATCTTGAGTATGCAGTGTGCACGACGCGGTTTGAAAATTGGTGCAGCATGTTTATTAATTGTACATATATTGTGGTGATGATCATACTCGTGAATGAGGTTATGAGCAGATGAATCATAGTGATCATAGTTATCACTGATGGGCAATAAGTATTAATTATATTATGAGTAGCAGTCTACAGAGTTATAGCATTTTTCATTCTCTATATAGTGAGACACAAACTATGATTGTTTGTATTGTGCATTTTCACTTCCGGAACAGGAAGTCAACGATATATATATAAGTAGATAATTTAATCAATCATGTACATATGTTAGTTGTTTCATCAGCTAACTAGAGAAAGACTACAATACAATGGTGACTGACACTCTCAAGCTTTGTACTTTAGTTTCATGGACTCTAAAGTCTAGAGGTAGTTACTCATGAGTATAACTCATAAGTGATAAAATCAGCTTACGGGTAACCACTAGTCACTAATATTAATATTGTGTTTACTACTTAGGGAATCTGACACATGAGAAGTTCAAAATTCAAAATAATGCTAAAAACAAACAAACATTAACACATTTAAATAGAACTATTGCAAATTATCAAACAAATACCCAGTGATTTAGTCAATGAACTAGTGAACAATAAAAACATGGTGGATAATTCCAGTCTCGTCATATACGAGCCAGAGCAGCATGAGTCTCATAGCCATCACAATCACAACAGCAGCTATAGCTTCACTCGAAGATACAGTTACAGTCACCAAAATGCTTCCAGCAACATTAATAATTTTATTTTTAATTTCAATTACAATATTATTAATAATTATAACTCCACTACCCACCACCACCACCACCACCACCACCACCACCACCAATTTAGTCCAACATACAACATTACAAATATTTATAATAATAATTCAGATAATTATACTAATGGAGACAAAGACGTGCAACATCATCATCATTACAGTACGGCCAACAAAGATCAATCTCATGATCATACTCAAGAATCTCAAGAAAACAGTAGTATGAACTTGCTGTCTCACAAAAATAATTCTTCAAACACTGATCAGTCATCAAACAACGATACAAGACGTGTGGCAAATCAAAGTCAAAATGAAGAAGATAGCGTCGATAGAGAAGGAAGTGTGCCTACACCAAGAAATGCTTTTGAAGTTCAAAGAGAAGATAACAGAGAATGTGATACTACTTATGCCTTGGTACGCCAACAGGTCCTCGAAGAAAATGTTAAATCCAACAACACGCAGCTGAGAGAGTTCAAAGTTGAACCATTGGATTGGAGATCCATTAGCTCCAATAAAACTTCAGATTCGATTGTCCAGGAATTTCTAAACCAACATCATATGGTGTACGTTGATCTGAAAGGAAGATTTATTCAAAAACAATTAACTGCAATGGAAGCTGAAGGTTTAGGGTCGCATCTTGAATTCTGGGTTCAAGAGGAATTTAATTCATTTGCGAAAGAATTCCCCAATATGTGGGTGAACTACGAGACCTACAGGGAGTCTATAAGAAGAACACTTAAGACAAGACAAAAGAAATTCGATACATGGAATAAAATTAAAACTGAATTTTTGTTTTATAAAGTGGTGATAGTTTCTTTCATTTCATTGTTGTTCTTTATTTTATCATTTATTTTTTGTGAAGAGAAGTGGTTTGACATTGTTTATAGGCTCATGGTAGTTTTATTAGGCATTTTGAACATTGATTTTATTATATTGGCAAATGGATCAAGATAAATATCAACTATTATCTCTATTTAATTACTTTTTTAGTTTCACCCGGAATGTTTTTATCGTTCAATTAGCCATTGCTTCCAATGAAGCTATTTATTCACCATTTACTACATTATGATTGCGTTCCTTAATATCATATTTAATATAGTTATTTAGTTCTATAATATTATTTCACACCTATTTAGAAAGTTGTAGATTTTTTAGATTTGAAATTGGAGCTATCGTTTTGCTGTCTTTCACAACCACTTTATCTGCATCATTTTATGCACTCATTCGTGATTCCTACCTTATTACTCTTCTTCTTCTGTATGTATATACTTGAATAGGTACATATTTTCAACTCAATTGCGTTCAATTTACACCTATGAAACAAAAGAGTTGAAGAAATTTTAATTCCAGAAATTTGATAGATAAACAAAACACAACGCCTTCAGAACAGAACAACAACAACAGCAGAGCAGTGCGCTGAAGTAAACAGCATTAATGAGTGAGTTTCAACTACACTTACAACAACAACAACAACAACAACATCACATCAACATCAACAACTAACAACCAATCCACAGCAACCAAAAAGAAGCTATCGCTACAGGAGTTTTACAGTGATGAAAGTAAGTAACAACCGAGCTGAGCTGAAACAATTCAAACACACACTAACTACTTTATCAAGGTCTAGGCAATTGGGCTGATAGTGATATAGATATCAACTCCATCAGCATTCCTATCTTAAACCATAACCCATCTACTGGATATAACCAACAACCAAGCCATTTTGGTTTCAATAACAACATTAATAACTTCCACAGATATAATGGCACCCCACAACCTCCATATATCGTCAAAGTTACAGAAATACCAGGATCGGCAACTCTGTCCATCGTCTCAGATCTTTTCAATTCAAGATTCATGAGATTTATCAAGATCAAGATCTTTTGGGAATTGAAATCTAATGTCGATCCATATTCATCAAACATCCCACCAGATCAATTGATTGATACCAATTCAAAATGTGCCTTTGTGGAACTTGAATCTTTAACAAGTATGGAAAAAGTTTTGAAATGGGATGTAAGATATGGTGGGAATTCTTATTCAAAATTACAATTCTCAATAGCTGACTTCAATGATTTTAAACTCCATAATGAATTTAATCAACAATTATCTGAAAAATATGACCCTGAATTTGCAACTTCAAACGACTTTGCTACTAATAATACAAATCATCATCAACATTTAGGTACTTATTTTGAAAGAACAAGAATTTTACCTCCTCCTCATCATCAACCAAGACCTCACATTTTACAACACTCTCAATCACCACCACCACCACCATCACAACAACAACAAGAACAACCATCAAAACCAAAACCTAATCCTTTTGGAAATGCTAAACCTGTTGATACATTATCAAAACAACTACAATTAGAAAAAACTTTACAAAATTTAGCAATTAATTCAACAACTTTCAGAACATTAGGTTCAATTGAAGCAAATGATTTGAAAAAACAACAAGAAAAACTGAATAAAGAACCTAAAACTACCAAAGATGGTTCAAATAAATCTACAAAAGTCGAAGTTAAAACTCCAGAAATTGTTCCAGCACCAATCCCAACAAACGTTTGGGCTAAAACCCCAATTACAAATAATTTAACAGTTGATGAAAAACCTAAACCTACTCAAAATAATAAACTTGAAAAAGGTAAGAAGAAACTAATATTGAAAAGGAAAAATAATGCCGTTTCTTCAATTAAACAGCAGAAAAATTCATTTGAAACACTAACTCAATTACAAGATCCTAATCAAGAGTCCGAAATGGAGACAATTAATGATAGCTCCAAAGCCAAGAAAGAAAAAGAATTTAGATCAAATATTGAAATCATTGAAGTTAGTAAATTATCAAACACCGGTGAAATTAAAAAAAGTGATCATAATAAAGATGAAACAAAGTCAGAGTCAAATGTTGAAAAAACAGAAACTGTTAATCACAAAAAAAAGAATGAAGGGAAAAAATTGAACCGTTCAAAATCAAAAGATCAAGTTAAAATAGGTGAAATCACAATTCCAGTTGATTCAAAAGCTACAATTGACTTAACGAAATCAGAAACAAGTGAAACAAAACTTTCAAGTAATTCAGAAGATGGAAATAAAGTGGAAAAACCTGATAATAACAAAGAAAAATTCAAATCCAAAAGAGAAAAATTTAATAAAGATAAAATTCCAAAACACTTCCATAATGTCTCTTATATTAAAAACAAATCAACTACCAATCACAAGCTTGAAGCAACTGAATTGATTGAAACAAATGAAAATATGGAAACTGAAAATGAAAATGTGTTGAAATCTGAATCAAAGAAAGAAGAAACAAATCCATTACCAGATCCAACCTCAACAGAATCAGAGTCAAACACAGTTAAATCAGATCTAACGATCAAATCAAGAGGTGGATATAGAGGTCGTTATAGATCATATCGTGGTGGTCGTGGCCGTGGTCGTGGGAATTTAAGTGCAAGATTTGATAACAAAAAAGAAAAAGACTAAATTAACAATAAAATTGAAAAAAAAAAAAAAAAGATGATGTGATGAGTATTGATATTAAACTGTAGATAATAATTGTCTGTGTTTATCTTTATGTCTCATTGCTTTGCACAGTAAGCTGGTGCCATGAACTGTTAATTATGTATTTAAAATTGGTAAGGCCACTTCTTTAAGATCAATAAACTTCAAAAAAAAAAAAAAATTCAACTACATACACCAAAACTTCAAGTTACAACTCAACTGTTGAACTCAAAACCATAATTCCACGATGAAACGCAAACAACCACCACTTCAACCGTCATACTCCACGTCACACCTCAAAACGCTAGCAGAAGAAGAAACAGAATCAACTGAAAAACCTTTCAAACCATTAGAGTACGAAGATATTTTCCAAAGAAATTCCAAACAAGATCCAACTATTGATAATTACTATTCTTTGTCAGACATTTTCGCTCGTGAATCAGATGTCACAATATCATCTCAAAATACACCATTGACAGAATATTATGGGTATGGACTGTGGTGGCTAATAACGATTGCAGAGCTGGTTTTCTTGGTTTGGGGATTAACTGATAAATATTATTTAAACTTGATGGGGATTTATTATTATCCTTCTAGGTGGTGGTTTTTGGTGGCTAATTGTACGTTATTGATGGTGATGTTGTTTATATATGTGGCATTGGAATTGTGGTTTTGGGAATATGAGAATCCGAAATTGCATGAATTGATTAATGTTGTTGACGAGGATCAAACTGTTGAATCGAATTGGGAGAAATTTGGTTGGTGTGAGACGAATGGAGTTTTGGATTTAAGAATAAGTGATGTTAATCACATTTTGTATGATGATTTGGAATGAAGTTGTATATATAATGAATTTACGAATGTGCTGTGCTTGTTTTCATTTAAAAAAAAAGAAAAGTTATTGATTAATATAGCTATATATAAGTAAACTAAGAGTCATCTGGTAAATGATAAAGAAAATAAAATAAAAACGGAGTGAAAATATGCATTGATTTTGGATTGTTATTGAATAGTTGCAACTAGCAAGTATCATATTGAAATGAAGTGGTAAAAAACTTGATAAGTAAACTTTTATGTTGACTCAAGAATGACTAAAACTTCCTTGTTTACTACCTCCTCTAGCAGCAGCTATATTGGCAAGATTAGCAATTCGTCTTTCTTGTTTACCCTTTTTCATAACTTGTTTCAATGCAGCAGAATCTAATGGATCTAATAATTCAAAACTACATAGTAACTCTTCACTAACACTCATAACAGCACCCCAATTATCGAACTCACCACAATAATTTGGTGCACTGAAAACTGTGACTAAAGATCTATCATTGAAAAATTCATAACCATCTTCAACAACCATATGAGCACGACACACTAAATCAAATCCAAATCTTGCCAAAAATTTATTGATGGCGACTTTATTGAAACAATAACTAACACCACGTTCATTATCTTCCCATTCGTTGATCGCATCTGAAGGGTCAGACCATAACAAATCATTGATTAATCCGAAATCTGGAACATCTGTTGGTCTATTAACGTTTCTAATTTCATCCATTGAATTCAATACTGGTGATAGACCACCATGAACACAAAAAATTTTCCCTGCAACGATAGCTGCTAATGGTAATGAATTGAAGGTGTCCATGAAATTTTTCCATGTTTTAATATTACAACGACGTTTACATTCATCATAAAATCCATAAACTCTTGTAACACTTTCACATTCATGGTTACCTCTTAACAAAAAGAAATTTTCTGGGTATTTGATTTTGTAACATAAAAGCAACAAAATAGTTTCTAAAGATTGTTTCCCACGATCAACATAATCACCTAAAAACAAGTAATTTGCAGCTGGAGGAAATCCACATTTGGTAAACATTCTAATTAAATCACCATATTGACCATGTACATCACCAACGATTTTCACTGGAGGTGATAATTCCAACAGGGTTGGTTGTGAAAGGAAAATATCTCTTGATTTTGAACAGATTACTGCGATTTCATTAGTATCAAGGCAGAATTTTTTACCGGATTTTTTTGGAGAATAACCAGCATCTAATAAACGCTGTATCAAGTCATCCAAGTTTAACGAGTCCTGGCCGTAGTAAACAATGTGTGAGTTAAGGTATTGGTCATTATTATTGTTATTGTTATTAGTGTTATCTTCATTAGCATTATTGTGATTAGTTGTTGTAGGTGATTGGAACGGTGTTGAATAACTTGAAAAAGAGTTTTTATGGGATGGGGTTTTGGGTATTTCTATATTTCCAAGGTTCTTTCCCTGGTTGCTTATTGATACCAATTCACTATCTGGATTATTATCATCTTGATTACTTATATTGATTGTTGGAACCTGTCCTACACTATCCTCGGGATGATTTCTAGGTGAGAGGTTAAGTTGGGATTGCAACAGCTCATCAAGAGCATCACTGTTGTTTCTAAGAATTGGCTGTCTTGGTTCCACTTGTGCCATTGATGGAGGAAGCTGAACATTTTGATAATTGCCATCTGGCGAAGTTATATTTAGAGTAGGTAAATTGGATCCATTTGGGGTGCTATTGCTGTTGTTATTGTAATTGTCATTGGAAGAGTACATGCTCATCGAGTTCTTTCTGGAGTTGATGATGGGAGTGGTTGCCACTGGTGAGTCAGTAGCAGTTTTAAAAGACCCTGCATCCGAGTCTCTTGAGAAGGACCTTCTGGAACGCGAGGATCTTGTGGATTTCTGGGATGTCTGTGTGTCACTTCTCTGGAACGATGGGTAGCTCTTCAAAGAGTCCTTTTTCTGTTTAGACGATGAGTTCCCCATTGTGGAAAGCTATGTTTTGTGTGATCTAGAACAATTCGCAAAAAAGCACTTGAATTGTTGTTGAATGGTGGAGTTTCGCTGAAATTTAAAAACCAATGTGTTTGCAGCAGTCTCAGAATCAAAATGGTGCACAACAGAAAAGTCTCAAAGCAGCGGAAAGTGGTTGTTTTGAAGCAGTCGAAACGTTTGTAAACATGTTAAAATCTGAAAACTTTTAATTTCCTAAAAAATGTTTTTTTTTATCCCTTCTTAAAGGTGGTCAATTCTGACATAAAAAAAATTGTTTCGATTCTTACGAGGGAAGAGACTGAATGAAATTATTAAAATAATTAAGGGGTTGGAGTTTATATAAAAAATGAGGTGGATAGTGGTGTGGATTGAAAGATTGACAGGCTTATTGAAAGTTGTCAAAGTTTATATAAAATTGCAACAAAAATCCACTAAAGTTTGGATCTCATTCCGTTCAATCTGTACTTCATATCTTTCAACTGCTTGGTTTGAGGTTCCCACTGTTCGAATTGCTCAAACAACGCAGTGATCAACTGGTCTCCATCTAGTTGGTGTTTTGTATCAAACAGCAATCCTCGCATGCACCATGGCAGATGATATGGATTGCTGCCCAACTTCTCGATCTCAAAAGTTTGAACTTTAATTGGTGTGGGAATCTTCAAATCTGTGGAGTAAAGTGAGAATTCCAATGCTAATTTATAAACTTGCTCATCGTTATAAATTTTTGAATGGCCACCTCCAGTCAATGTCCCACATAATGCATTGCTGATTTCTTTGATAACTCCATGATCGTCCAAGCCAATGTTATTTAGATGGTTTGCTATTGAGACAACAGTGGAGACAAAGTCTGGGGTGTTTGAACCTCCATCGATGTAAGTTGCTCTGAAAATATTAGGGTGCTTGATATGGCTGCATGTCGATGAGTATAAGGGAACTAGTTGATCATCAATTGAGCCAACAAATGTGATTTTGATGTTATGATTTAAGATGTTATTCAAGCTTTGAATCAACTCTTTGGAATGTATTGAATCAAATTTTTGAAATTGAAATAATTCCATCATGGAGTCATTTTCAATAGTTGATAATGCACGAACAACTAAACTTTGATCAACCCCATAAAATGGACCATTGTTGATCCCTGCCATTGCTAATATCGCTATTCTTTTATTTATTGGATTAATGATTCCATCTTCAATCAATCTAGAAAGTAATAATATCGAAACAGGACAACCTTGTGAATGTGCAGCAACGTAAATGAAATCAGCATCCATTATATCGTTAGCCCATTTCTTCATAACTTGATAGAAAAACTCAACTCTATCAAAGATCTTACCTTCTTTCTCCAAGGCAATTTTTTGAATAGAAACATTCATGTTTTCTTGTTGAACCCATTTCAAAATACACTTCTCTGCTTCATTAGCAAATTTAATTGAAGTACCTGTTGGTTCACCAATAATACTTCTAAGCATTTTCATCGGGAAAAACCCATGAACTCCAATGATCAAGATTTTTTTAATGTCGGTTTTATTGATTGTATTTGTTCTGTAAAGATGACGTTCTTCCTGTGCATGGAAACCCAAATTATGGATAAATTTGTTAATATTACCGACAATATTGGCCTTTGTTGAGTTGATTGGTAATGAATTGACATAATTAGGAACTACTTTATTTGGAGGTTTATCAACAGAATTTCTAGATGAAGGTCTATCATTGAAACTTTTCTGTGATGAGTTTTCTGCCTCATAAAGCACGGCTTCTTGAGACTCATAGTTGGTGTTTAGCAACACATTGGATAACGGTTTTAGCTTGGTTGTACCATTACTCAAATTCTTCCAAAATGCCCATGAACTTTCTCTAGAAGTTTTCACAGCTTCTCCGTTCTGTTCTTCTAAGATGTACTTGGGAACACCATTCTGTTGGTTCTCATGGTCATTATGCTCTTCTATACTAGCATTACTGGTGGATAGTCTGGAAGGTCTTCGTTGCCACCATCTCAATGGTTCTTGCTTGCTGATAGAATTGGCTCCATCTTTCTTGTCACTGTCTGCAGCCAAAGCAGAGTCGGTGTGTTCATTATGCTCGTTATTGGTTGTGCTATTATCATTATTGTCGTTGTTATCATCATGGGAATCATGTTTATCATGGTTATCTTCGTTATTATTAGTGCTATCTGAAGCTTGGTTCGACTGGGACATGGTCTTCAAGTCCACGCTGGACTGCCGCTTGTCTGGCCATAGCGACCATGACTCTGAGCTGGCTGGTTTCTTATCTGGCTGTGTCTGTGAAGTGGAACCACTAGCTGTGTCCTCGCGATGTTCCTGTGGTGTAGTTGTTGTTTTAGAAGACCCTAGAATTCTGGAACTTTTGTGCCTGAGTGTTTGCTGCTGCTGTTTCGCTGGTGAGCCTGGCACAGAGCTGCTGCTGTCTGGTGGCATTGTGTTGTAGTTCTGTTCTCTCTGTAAAGCAGTGGACAAGCAGACAATTGGCTCAACAATCGGTGGATCAACAGCTTTTTACAATTAAAGTAGGAAATTGATGGATTTTTTATGTAAATAATTTCATTGCTGCGATAAACGATTTTATTTTTCATTTATTTACCGCGTAGGTGAAAAATTTCAAAATAATTTTTTTTTTCATAACAGATCAAAACTGCTCGAATTTGGTGAAAGAGTAACAGAAATGACCGTGTTGAAACGCTCGGCTGCAATTGCAGTGACCACTACAACAACTGCCACAAAAAGAACCAAAACAACAGCTAAAATAACCGACTTTTTCAAGAAATCAAGCATCTCAGATTCAGATTCAGATACAGATCAACAAAACCCACCACTACAGCTACCGTTGTCTGAGTTTAAACAACAGTTTATATCAAAACTCACAGATGAACAGAAAACATTGCTACAGTTAGAAATAAACACTATCGAAGATTCATGGTTCCAAGCTCTATCTCAAGAATTCACCAAACCCTATTTCCTAGAATTGAAAAGATTCCTACAACAACAATACGACAAGAAGGTCACGATATTCCCACCAAGGGACGATATTTACTCATGGTCAAGACTCACGCCGTTGGATCAAGTGAAAGGTTTAATTCTGGGACAAGATCCATACCATAATTTCAACCAGGCTCATGGACTAGCGTTCTCTGTTAAATCACCAACACCACCTCCTCCCTCATTGAAAAACATTTATAAATGTTTGAAAATAGATTATCCTGATTTCAAGATCACTAAAACCGGGGATTTAACGAAATGGGCTCAACAAGGTATATTAATGTTAAATACTTGTCTCACAGTGAAAGCTCACGAGGCAAATTCTCATGCTAAAAAAGGTTGGGAAATTTTCACTGAACGTGTCATTAATGAAGTTTATAGACATAATAAAGAACAAAAAAGTTGTTTGGTTTTATTGTTATGGGGGTCACCTGCTCAAAAGAGAATTACAAATTTACAAATTGAAGAAAATGAAAATTTACTTATATTGAAAAGTGTCCATCCTTCTCCATTAAGTGCATCTAGAGGGTTTTTCCAATGCCAACATTTCATTAGATGTAATCAGTGGTTAGAATCTAAAAAACAAACTCCAATCATTTGGGATTTATAAAAAGTCATATTTTTTTTTCTTATCTAATTAATGGATCAATTTACTCAATGTATCACTAGATGTATAAATCAACATACTGAAACCCAACACACAAATTGAAACATCCAAAATATCAAATTTCTGTTGCATCTTAAAATGTAAGATTGGTGGATAAATATAAATTAATGGGATACATGCAAAACTTCCAACCAATGCAACAAATTTATCTAAATCATTTGCACCACCCCATGAAATCAACACTGTCCCCAAGACAATAGCAACTCTAAGCAAGTTTTTCTTCCATTTAACCAATTTGTCAAACTTTCCAGATTTAGCGAAAATAGCATTCTCCAAAATTTTAATAGCTGGAAATAATTGAATAGGAGTTGATAATAAAATTGCCATTGAATATAGAAATTGCACCAAATCAACATAAACATTATCTTTAGGGAAATTTAATAATATCACGGTTTCGATTTTAGAACCAAATGTGAAATACCCTAGTGATCCAATACTTATAAACACTAAAGTTGCACCAAACATAACCCAAAATAAAATTTTAGGGAATTTTGTTGGTTTTGTCATTGATTCTTGAATCGGGATGATCAAGCCAATACCTTCATATGTGAAAATTGCAGTACCGATAAATAATGTCCAATCTTGATTAAAAGGTTTGATATTTGAAATTCCATCTTTGATTAAGATGAAACTGCAATAATAATAAACATAAACTAATCCTAATAAAATAAATAAATCTGCCACTAATGCTGTCCCGGAAAGTTTATTGATGTTTCTTGTTAATGATAACGGTAGATACACGATCAATTGAATGAAAATGTAAAATTCAATAGGAATATTTTCACTCAATATTGAGCTAATAAATGCTTGTAAATTAGTTGCTGTGAAGATAATATAAGCAGCTGAAAATCCGATCTGTGATATGAAAATTGAAAAAAGAATACTTAATCTCATTTTCTCTCCAAATAATCTACCTCCAATATCACCATATGAACTTAAGTTAATATTAATACGAACTTTAATTAATAACATAAAGCACCAATATGACAAGATTGAGAAAAATAACAATGCTAATGATGAAAAAGCCCAACCTCCGTTATAAAACCCACGAGGTAAAAATAACACACCTGTACCAACAAATGCCTTCAATAGTAGTAAAACTGCTTTGAAAGTGGAAGTTTTATGTTTATGTGATTCATCTGGTAGTAACAAGGATTCTTCATCCACATTACCACCTGACCCGCCTCTTTCTTGACCTTCCCCTTCTTCATATTCATCATCTTCATTCAACTCTTCACCAGCAAAATGTCCATAAAGTGACAAAAACTCAATGAAATTTTTAGTGCAGAAAGTTGGTCTTTTAAACTCCTGTTTATTATTACTATTGGCATTATGACTATTATTACTATTACTCATGTATCTTTGATGAATAAAGCTTCTTCTAAACCCACCAGGAACTCTAATATCATGAACATGGAAATCACTATCATCATTATCAACAAATTGTGGTGTACCATTAAAACTTTGTGATCTTTTCCTTTTATTAAATTTTAATTTTTGATCTTTTTGCCAATTATATAGATCACGACTTATATCACCACTTTGTAGTTGAAGAGAATCGATTTCTTCAGAATCATTATCATGAATGGAAGAATTTGAATCGTTGATTAAATGACGACCAACAATTTCTACTAAATTTGGATCAGGTTGTTGGAAGTTTTGAGTGGAGATGGAGTTTCTTGATGGTGAGTTTTTGGAAAATGTACTAGTGTCTTGTTTTGGTGGGAGTATTGTTTCATTGAGGATTGGTGGGTTGTTTATATTGTTTATTGAATTTGAGAATGAAGTGCGAGGAATTTTTTTGGAAGATGAATCACCTTGATTTTTGAAAGAGGTGGATGCAAAATTATTGGGACTAGCCATTGTTATATCAAATACTCCAGCAGCTATCAATTCGTGAGCTGTTCAATAATGAATTAATCAAGCCAAAACTGAATGAACTAGTTGAAAGCAACATGTAGAGAGAAATAATAAAAAAAAAGACAGTAAACGGTGCAGAAAATAACATCAAAAGCGGTAATCGAGCGGTTTTGAAGCGAGAAACTGAACTGAATTAGCAAGGAATTTAATTTGAAAGTGAGCAGCTACACCGGAATACTACACATCAACATCTACCATTTTGTCACACCAATAACACCTCATCAACCATCGTTTCACTCATTCAATTCCCACTGATAAATCAACAACAAAACTCTCAGAAATGTCCGGATGTCATCGCCTGAAATTTCAACTAAAAATATTTTTTTAGCATCTAGAAGAAACAACAGAAATTAACGAACTAAGAAGAAGCAGAAGCAGAAGAACCAGAAGAACCAGAAGCCAAAGATGTCTAAGAAGTGGGTTGACAAGAAACAGTCCAAGACATTCAAGATTGTGCACAGATCCCACGAGGATCCTCTTTTCCACGACGACGAGGAGAACTCCAATGTGTTGATGGAGGTTCAGAACTTGAACAAGAAGAAAGTCAATAACAAAATCAAGACCAAGTCACAGTTGGAAGCAGAGCTGGGTGACCAGTTGAAACAAATGAGAGACAATGAAGGTGAGGCTGCACTGTACGGTATCCCATTCGATGATTCCAAGTATGATTATATGCAACATTTGAAACCAATTGGTGTTGATAAAGGTGGTGTTTTCATTCCAAGTAAAACTGGTGCAAAGAGTAAAACAAGTGATGGTGGTATTGCTTTCAAAGACAACTTTTTGGAATTACCAGAAGAAATGTTTGCGTCCAAAAATTTGAAAAAAGTCACTTATCAAGATCAACAAAATATACCTGATGAAATTTCAGGTTTTAAACCAGATTTGAATCCAGCATTGAGAGAAGTGTTGGAAGCTTTAGAAGACGAAGCTTATGTGGAAGAAGACGATGATATTTTCCAAGATTTGTTACAATCAGGAGAACAAGTTGATGAAGACGAATTCGAAGATCAGTTTGATGAATGGGATAATTATGAAGATGAGTTGGCTAAATATGACACAGAACATTTTGCTCAAGAAGGGGATGAAGGTTGGGAAGCTGGTTATAGACAATATAAAGCATTGAACAGATCCAAGAAGAATGATTGGGATAGTGACGATGAATTCGATGAAGATGAAGATGATGAAAATGCAGGACATGAAGAAGACGGTGATTTAGTTCCTGATTTACCAAGTTTCAATAACACTGGTGCCAGTGCATCTGGATCTAAGAAAAGCTCGAAACGTAAACAACGTTATAAGAAAGGTGCAATGTCTGATACATCTAATTTCTCAATGTCAAGTTCAGCGTTATATAGAAGTGAAGCATTGACATTTATAGATGATAAATTTGAAAAAGTCATGAAAGATTTCGAGCAAGAAGGTTCGGAATCAGAAGAAGAAGAACATAAACCATTTGATATGAAGAATGAAAGAGAAGATTTCGAGAGTTTATTGGATGATTTCCTGGATAATTACGAAGTTGAAGCAGGTAGAAGATTGGTGAAGAAAGATGCTGAAACTGCAAATTTGAAACAAGTTGTTGATGATATGTCTACGAATAAACTGGCATTGAAGAGAAGAAAAGAGAAGCAGAGACAACAGGGAGGTGATAATAAGATAATAAGTAGTTTCAGTAATCTCAGAATTTGAGTTATTCGTATAGTTTTGTTTTATTTCAATAGTCATAGGTTTCATAATAATATTAAGTACGTTGTAGCTGTGTAGTGCCAATAATAAACCATTTTGAAGGCTGTGAAGAAGTCTTCTAAAAGCAGAAAAATTCTTGTTTTTAAGCAACCACACAGCCATTGAAGCTACATACTTGGAAACTGGTTGACATACGTCATATCAATCATGTTTCTGTCCATTTTCACTGAGCTCATAAGTCTGATAAACCAACTTTTCATCCTAAACAGCAAACTTGTGGACACTGAAAATCATATCAGACAGAAATAAAAATAAAAATAAATTTACATAACAACAACAACAACGACGACTACATTCAAAAACAGAACAGGAAACGATGCAGTTCACAACTCTGCTGCTCACGCTGCTAGCCACTGTGCAGACGACATGGGCCATAGACTTAGATGTCGACAGCAAAGATTCAATTTGTAATGCTGCGGCGTTGATTGTTGATGGTATGCTCGATTACTACGAAGGTACACGTTATGGAGGAACAGTTGGGATGTTCCAGAGTCCTTACTATTGGTGGGAAGCCGGTGAAGCATTTGGTGGGATACTAGACTACTGGTACTTTTGTGAAAATAACACTTATGAACAATTGATTTATGATGCATTGATCCATCAAAGAGGTGAAGATAATGATTACATTCCTTCTAATCAAAGTACCACTGAAGGTAATGATGATCAAGGTGTTTGGGGTTTGACCGTAATAGAAGCAGCTGAGAGAAATTTTACCAATCCAACTGATGGGATCCCTGGTTGGTTAGCAATGTCTCAGGCTATTTTCAATACTATGTGGGCAAGATGGGATACTCAATATTGTGGAGGTGGATTAAGATGGCAAATTTTCACTTGGAACTCAGGTTACTCGTATAAAAACACCATTTCCACTGGGTGTATGTTTACCATGGCTGCCAGAATTGGTAGATACACCGGTAACGAAACTTATTTTGATTATGCTGAACAAGCATTTGACTGGTTAGTTGATATCAAATTTCTTGTTGAAGATGGTGATGCTTTCAATGTTTATGATGGTGCAGAAGTTACAAACAATTGTACCATTGTCAATATTAACGAATGGTCTTATAATTACGCAGTTTTAATGTCAGGTTGTGCTTATATATATAATGCAACAGAAGATACAAAATGGTTAGACAGAACCCAACAGTTGTTCCAAGGTGCCCAAGTTTTCTTCCAAGATAATATCATGTATGAGAAAACTTGTCAACCAGTTAATAAATGTACAACAGATCAACGTTCTTTCAAATCTTTATTTTCAAGATCTTTAGGTCAAGTTGCCAGTTTGGTTCCAAGTTTAGCAGATGAAATCATGGTATTGTTAAGAGCCTCTGCTGAAGGTGCAGCCAAGTCTTGTACTGGTGGTACTGATGGTCATACATGTGGTTTGAATTGGTTGATTGGTTCCAATGATGCCATGTATGGATTAGGTGAACAAATGTGTGCCTTAGAAGTGATTCAAAATAATTTGGTTTTGAAAAGACCACCACCATACACAAATTCCACTGGTGGATCATCCATTGGTGATGCAAGCTTAGGGTCCAATATTGGAGGTGGTGCTACACTGAACAGCCATGATCTGGATATAACTGGTAAGGATAAAGCAGGTAGTGGTGTCATTACGGCATTGGTTATTGCAATTTTAGTTGGAGGATGTGTTTGGATGATCGTTTGAACTGGGGAGTTTTGTAAATTTTTTTTCTACAGCAAAGTATGGACGGTTATTTGTATATGTACTTATTATTATATTTCTTTGGATTCGTGAATGAATGAATGGTATTTGCAGTGTTTTAAGAGTTTATATCAATTTGTAGGGCGATGAGGTGACCCGGACACCAAAATATTTTTTTTTCTTCCTGCAATAAAAATAATATAAAGAGAAGAAGGAAAAAAAAAATATTTTTTTAACTTAGTGATTTGATTTACTGGGTAAACAAAAGAGAAGATGGCGAAGAAGACGTTGGCACAGCAGATTGCAGAGCTCAGTAAGCCAGTTACTGAAGATTTGGATATTGAGGACTCAGAACGTGGTGTTTTTGACCGCAACGAGGACGAGAATAGTGGCAGTGGAAGTGAAGATGAGAGTGAAGAAGATAAAAGTGAACATTATGTGAAGGTCAGTAAGAGTAAATTGAGGGATAACAGTATTAAGTTGAGAGATCCTAAATACACTGGTGTTGCTAGTAGCAGAAAAGCTATCTTTGACCAAGATTCTGAGATTAGTGAAGATGGTGATAACAATGATGAAGAAGACGATGAAGAAGATGATTTGGAATCTGGTTCTGAAGAAGACGAAGATGAATTAGATGAAGATAGATCTGATAGGGAAGGTCAAGAAGAAGATGAAGAGTTGTTTAGCGAAGACGATCAAGACTCAGATAATGAAAGTGATAGTGGAATGTCTTTGAAAACTGACTCTGAAGATGAAGACGTTTCTGATTCTGAAGATGAAGAAGCTGGTACTGTTGAAGAAGTCGTTGTTGATAAAAGAGCCAAGTTGAAAGAGCTTATGGCAAATGAAAGAAAAAACATCATCAGTAGAATCTCAACAAGTACTCAATTAGATGCACTAAAAGGTTATGCAGTTATCAAACAACAATCATTCTTTGATGCAGTCTTAGACTCAAGAATCAAATTTCAAAAAGCAGTCACAAACTCAAACTTATTACCACTAAACAATGAAACTTTTAATGAGTTCAAAGAAACTAAAACAGAATCTAAATTAGCCAAATTGGAGACCTCATTACATCAATTACTAGACAATATAATAACACTAAGATCCAACATTTATACACAAAAGAAAATAACTAAAACACCAATTGAAATAAAAACTGGCACTAAGAGATCATTATCTGAATATTTAGAAGAAACAAACAAATTAGATGATTCTTTGAAAAAATACAGAGAAGCTGTTTTAACTAAATGGTCTCATAAAGTTCAATCTGCATCTGGTGTCACCGCGTTAAATGCATCTAAATTTAAAGCCATCAATCAAAGTGCAGCTCAACAAGTTGATGCTAATTTGTTAGATATGGATAGATTATTGAAAAGAACAAGATTAAATAGAAGAAATGTGGTTCCATTAGGTTATGTTGAAGAAACCACATCCAATAAAGAAAATGGAAATGACCCCGATGGTGATGAAAATAATGAAAGACATCCAAGTAGAAGAGACAACACAATAAATGAAAATGAAAACATTTTTGATGATGAAGATTTTTATAAAGCTTTATTAAACGATTTAATTGATAAAAAAATGTCAGATTCAAATCCAATAAATGGGTTAACAATACAATTAACCAAAACCAAAATAAAGAAAAACATTGATACAAAAGCTTCAAAAGGTCGTAAATTGAATTATTCAGTTCAACAACCAATTCAAAATTATGAAGCACCAAATGGGAAATTTAAATGGAATGATGAACAAATTGATGAATTTTTTGCAGGTTTATTAGGTAGAAAAGTTGATTTCAATGAAGAAGATCAAGAATTTAGTGACGAAGAAGAAGATTTACAAAATGATGATATTCAAATCTTTGGTTAGTTTTGTATAAATATAATATAATAACAACATCATTTGTTAAAAATCTAATATCAATTGACTAAATACATGCAGTAAAGAACTAAAATAAATAAGGTGATCATTGCTAAAGCAAGCATAAAAAAAGAAGAGGAATCAATAATCCTGAGAAAATGAAGAAATCATACTTGAAACATCAGTTGAATCATCAATAACAACTTCATATTCATCTTCATCTCTATCTGCAGCTTCTTTCAGGATTTTTCTCCAATTTGATTTAATAACGCAATAACTCTCTGAAAGTCCCAACAAGATGACACCAACACCTAATCCGATCCATAAACCTGCTATTTGATAATCTTTCTTAAATGCTAAATGAAATGATATTGGTAGTGCAATTACATAATACGCTATTATGTTCAAGTATGAACCAATCTGTTGACGACCTTGACTTCTCAAAATGGCAGCAGCTATGATGTTGAAAGTATCACCTAATTGATTGAACGCAAGAATTGGTAATGTTCGTACTGCTATCTTAGTAACTTCTTGATCTTTTGTAAATAACGCTGTTAATTGATATCTGAAGAAGAATATCAAGCAAAAATCAAATATTGCAAAAAATGTTGACACTAAAAATGATAATTCCACAATTAATTTAGCTGATTGTTTTGAGTTTCCACCAATGTAGATCGCTAATCTTGTTGAGATAGCTGATGCAACAGCAAATGGAACTTGATACATCAAAGATCCAATGTTCGAAACAATAGATTGTGCAGCTAAAGAATTGGTACCGAAATAACTTGCACCAACTGTTAAAATTTCAAAAGATAAATATTCAGATTCAATCATAACTAAACCTGGTAGTGCTAATTTGAACATTGGTTTCCATCTTCTGAAAGCTTTCTTCGAAAACCCATTCCAACACTTCTTCCCATCAACAAAGAAAATGTATGAAAGAACTAAAGCTGCCATTAACCAATAAGTTGTGACAATAGCAATTGGAGCACCAACAAATCCCCACAATTCAATGAACAAATAGTTCATCATCACGTTTAATGGTAAACAAATCATCAACACATATGTGGATGCATGAAAGATCTTTTGTGCTTGTAAAAACCGTTTACCGGTCTCAAAAACAATTAAAGCTGGTGACCCGAGACATAATATTCTAAGATATAATTGTGTGTAATCTAATAAATTTATTTCTGGAATAATAAAAGACAAAAGCCATTTCGACCACCACCATGCCATCAAGATTGGAACTGATACCGTTTGAATCATTAAAGTACATCTTTGGAAATACAACCCAACTTTATGATATTTACCTGCACCATAAGCTTGAGAACAAAAAGTGTCCAAACATGTAGACATACCTTCATACGCTGCCATCCCAGTGATATTGAATGTCATGATTGCCAATGATGCAGCAGCCAACTGGTCACTTCCCAGATGTCCCAACAGGAACAACGAGTTCACAGCTAGTAAATATTCAAAGAAGAATGTGAATGAGAGAGGAATAGCAGATTTGGTTATGCTGATGAGTTCTTCTTTCCTCGTTGGCACATCTTCATAGATGGTTGATTGTAGTGAGTCCGAGTCGCTATCGTTGTCGCTGTACGTGCCGTATGAACGGTGAGAGCCTTGAAGCAGCGACATTCTTGATGGTTCTTTCTTTACGTCTATGTATGTAATTCTCTCTCTCTGTGGAAGCTTCAAAAATATTTTTTTTTCTTCTCTGTGAGGAAGTTTGAGTTTTAGGAATTGAAGTGTTAGAAGTGAAGAAGAAGAGGAAGATGGAGGTGTCAATTGTGCCGAATCCTTCGTTTGTGGTGAAGACAAAGCTGGAAGACAGTGGGACAAAAGTGTTTGTGAATGTGTGCAGTTCGGACAAAGTTCCATTGCCAGAAGAGGATTTTGACCCAGCTACAGTGTACCCGTTGATCATGGACAACCTATGGGAGATCCCAATAATCACTGGCCAGGAGAGGCGTGATGTTGATAAAAAGGGTGCAGAGGCTGCTGTCTTTGACTGTGTGATTCACCCAAAGGCAATGAATTGGGTGCAGATGGATCCTGGACTGAGACAGATTTTGATAGAGTGGTGCCTTGAAAGTATTGAGTTGCGATGTGGAGTACAGTTGTCTAGAGACAACATTGCAATGCCTAAGATGAGATGCAAAGGTGAGCCTCAGCCAATAACTGTGCTACAGGAAGATTTGCAAGCAAAACCAGCAGAGAGATTAGTTGAGCTGAATAATGAACCAGCTGCAATATTAGAAGCTAAAAGGTTTGATGACGACAAAGTGGAGGAGTTTGCTGAGAAAATAGATATTTTCAATATCAATGGGAATGGTAGTGGGAGAAAACCTTTAATTGAAGAAATTCAAGAGATGAGAGTTTCACCTAAAGTTGAACCAACAGTTGGAAAAGAATCAAAAATTAAAGAAGAATTGAAGTTTGGAACTACAATGAGTAAAACTGACATCAATGGTTTCAAATTGTTGATAGTAGTTAAATCCCAAATTGACAGTTCACTTGATTATGATTTGAATTTAGACTCTTCCAATTCAACATTAATACTGAAGAATACAAATCCAAATTTCACAACGAGGAAAGACTTAGAGATTCCACTACCATTCGATAATCCAACTATTCAAACTTTCTTCGTGTCCAAAACTAAAAAACTACATATCTTTGTTAAATAACAATCTATAATCTTCTATAATTTTTTTTAATTTATTTGTTCTATGCTAATGTAGTTAAATTCAATTGTGATTTAGACTGTGTTTCTTCTAGCACACTGGGTGGGAATGCAAGATTCTCTCTATGTGCAACGTACTCTGAGTCAGCATATCCTAAAATGTTTTCAATATCTTCAGAATGTGCACCTTTGATCTTATTCAGCTCTGCAGAAGAATAGTTGACTCTTGCTCTACCAATTTCAACCAGTTCCTTACTCGTGTCCAAATCACCATTACTTAGTTTATGACCGACTTTAATGGTAACACATTCGCTGGCATGGAAAGTCCCCTCAACTGCAATAATACCAACTGGTAATAACCCAGCTTTTGCAGATCTTGTTATAGCATTATGAGCACCTTCATCGATGATGATAGATCCATGTGGTTTCAAGCCGTGTAACATCCAGAAGTCTCTGTTTTTCACATGTTTGTCCTTACCAATGAATCTGGTGTGTAATGGAACATTATTAAGTTGTAAGTATGCTAAATCTTCTATATGTTTTTCCTCTTCATTATCTGTGTTTTGGATATGTTCCACAATCTTCCATATATTTTCTGGAACTTCACTCTTCATAATGATGGTAGTAGTACCTGCCTCCGTAGCTAAATCTGCTGCAATTAATTTAGTGGTCATACCACCAGTACCAACATCACTACCTCCAGTGGATGTATCAACTTTTAATTCACTCATATCTTCCACAACTAAAATTGGTCTGGCATCTGGATTGGTTCTTGGATTATCTGTGTATAAACAATCAACATCAGTCATCAAGATCAAGTAATCAGCGTTGATCAAAGCTGCTGTGATAGCAGATAAAGTGTCATTATCACCAAATTTGATCTCCGCAACTGATAGAGTATCGTTTTCATTAACGATAGGAACAACACCCATATGCAGCAGCTCATTCATGGTATTCTGTGCATTTTTATACTGAGTCCAATCAGCGATATCGTTTCTAGTGATCAAAATCTGTGCAATTCTTTGATTCAACTGACCAAACAATGCGTCCCATCTTCCAATAAGTTTACTCTGTCCTATCGCAGCCAAAGCTTGCACCTGTGATAGCTTCTTTGGACGTTTAGGAATATCCATCGTCTTCAACCCAACAGCAATACCTCCCGAGGACACAATAACAACACGATGACCTGCTCTTCTCAATTTCACAACTGTTTCCACTATCAGAGACATGGTTGCGATACGTGGCTCTTTGGTTTTTTCGTCAACTAACGACGATGTTCCTAGCTTAATGACGATGGTGTAAGTCTTGTTTCCCATCTTTCTCTTCTGGTCTTTTCAACTCTCTTTTTATCTCACTGTTCAGTGGTGTTATGCTAAAGTAAAAAAAATTATTGAAAAGTTTCAAAATTTCTACAGATTTTATGATTCATGTTATCATCAAACAACACAGCAAAAAAACTAGTAGGAAAATGGGCCACTTAATCACCGTTGCGACGTGTAACTTGAACCAATGGGCATTGGACTTTGAAGGAAACAGAGACAGGATTTTAGAGAGTATTCTGGTGGCTAAAGAGCGTGGTGCATCGTTGCGTGTTGGTCCTGAATTAGAGATTACAGGGTATGGATGTTTAGACCATTTCTTAGAGAGTGATGTTTTCTTGCACTCATGGGAGATGTATGCCTCTATCTTAGCAAACAAAGATACGCATGGTATCTTATTGGATATTGGTTTACCTGTTCAACATAAAAATGTTCGTTATAACTGTCGTATTTTATCCTACGATGGGAAGATTTTGTTGATTAGACCGAAATTATGGTTGGCCAATGATGGTAATTACAGGGAAATGAGATTTTTCACGCCTTGGGGTCGTCAAAGATACGTTGAAGAGTTTGTTTTACCAAGAATGATTCAAAAAATCACAGGTCAAACTACTGTTGATTTTGGTGATGCAGTCATTTCTACACTAGATACAGTGATTGGTGCAGAAACATGTGAGGAATTATTTACACCAGAAGCCCCACATATTGCAATGGCTTTAGATGGTGTTGAAATTATCACCAATTCATCTGGATCTCATCATGAATTGAGAAAATTGAATACAAGAATGAACTTGATTAAAGAAGCAACTACTAAATGTGGTGGTATTTATTTGTATGCAAACCAGAAAGGTTGTGATGGTGATAGATTATATTATGATGGTTGTGCTTTGATTGTTATCAACGGTGAAGTTGTTGCTCAAGGTGAACAATTTTCTTTGCGAGACGTTGAAGTTATAACCGCAACAGTTGATCTTGAGGATGTGCGTAGTTACAGATCATTAATGTCACACGGATTACAAGCGACTCACAACAAGCCATACAAAAGAGTTCATGTTTCAATTGAACTTTCACCTTACTCAATGACTTTTGATCCAAAAGTGGCACCAACTAAACCAAGAGAAATTACTTATCATACACCGGAGGAAGAAATCGCTTTAGGTCCAGCTTGTTGGTTATGGGATTATGTTAGAAGATGTAATGGTGCTGGGTTTTTCTTACCGTTAAGTGGAGGTATTGATTCATGTGCTACTGCCGTTATTGTCCATTCTATGTGTAGATTGGTTGCCAAAGCAGCTGCATTGGGTAATGAACAAGTCATTAAAGATGCTATTAAAGTGGCTAATGTTGATTTAACCAAAGAACCGGATTGGAAGCCTTTGGATCCAGTTGATTTTGCCTCAAGAATTTTCCATACTAGTTTTATGGGTACTGAAAACTCTTCTACTGAGACAAGAGCAAGGGCAAAAGAATTAAGTTCAAAAATCGGTTCTTATCATGTTGATTTTAATATGGATACTTTGGTCTCTGCTGTTTTACAAGTCTTTGAAGTTGCCACTGGTAAACGTCCAGTTTTCAAGATATTTGGTGGCTCACAAACTGAAAATTTAGCATTACAAAACATTCAAGCTAGACTTCGTATGGTTCTAGCTTATTTATTTGCTCAATTATTACCTTGGGTTAGAGGTAGACAAACTGGAGGTTTATTAGTTTTAGGAAGTGCTAATGTTGATGAATGTTTGAGAGGATATTTGACTAAATATGATTGTTCAAGTGCTGATATCAATCCAATTGGTGGTATTTCTAAAACAGATTTGAAAAGATTCATTGCTTTCGCTGAAGAAGAATTTGAACTACCTGTTTTGAGAAACTTTTTAGGTGCAACCCCAACAGCAGAATTAGAACCAATTACTGAAGATTATGTTCAATCTGATGAAGTTGATATGGGTATGACATACGAAGAACTCTCGATTTTTGGTAGATTGAGAAAAGTACAGAAATGTGGACCATATTCCATGTTTTTGAAATTATATCTTGAATGGACTCCAAGATTAACTCCAAGAGAAATCTCAGAGAAAGTTAAAAGATTCTTCTTTTATTATGCAATTAACAGACATAAACAAACTGTTCTAACACCAAGTTATCACGCGGAACAGTATTCTCCAGATGATAATAGATTTGATTTGAGACCATTTATGATCAATCCAAGATTTACTTGGGCTTCAAAGAAAATTGACGAAATTGTTGAACAATCAGAAAAAGGAAATACTAATAATATAGAACAGCTTACAGTAGATTAATCGTCATATATATTCATTAATCCATTCATTTCCTTTCCTTTTATAATAATTTTTTTGTTTATTTACGTCTTATTTTTTCATGCCCCAATTACTTTTAATAACAACTTTCTTCTTATCATTTCTTTTCCAGAAGTCAATCAATGTAATGGCTGTTTTCTTTGGACTATCCTCTTGTAAAAAATGCCCTGAATCTTGGAAAACAACAAGTTGATATTTGCCTTGCATTTGTCCTATTATCAAATCTTTATCTAAATTTTCAGTACCAGCAAGTATCAATAACCTTGAAGGGTATGAATCAATAAATTTTTTGGATAGTCCTGTGAACCAACCTTTCCAATACTCTTTTGTTTTCCATAGATCCATGACCCACTCACAATGACCATTCTGAAATTTGAATAGTGGTGGAACGCTAATCAAAGCACTTTCTTTACTATGTAATAATCCCATTTGTAAATGCCATTGAATTGCACTATCTAAATTTTTAAAACTTTTGGGTAGTTTTGAAAGATATAGTTCCATTCCTTGTAGTGACTGAATAGCGGTCTCTTCAACAATATCAAACATTGCAATTCCCTTAATATCTAAAGATTTCAAATGTGGCATCGAATTGGCTAAAATTGAACCTCCTAAACTATGGCCTATAACAAAAATTGGATTCTGGGATAACTTTGAGTTGCTGATGAATTGAGTGATGATGAAGATGAAATCTTGTACAAAGGCATCAATTGAGTAGTCTGCCTGGTTAGTCAAGATTTTGGTCTCACCATGACCTCTAGCATCAAAAGTGAAGACCCCTGGTGTGATGTTATCTGCCTGTAATTGAAGAACTAGTTCTTTCGCTAGTGGAGCAAAAGATAATCCTGATGATCCAGCACCATGATGGAAAATAAATACTGGTGCCTCTACCGAGCTTGGTTTAGTGAAAAATGTATTGAATTGGTTGCCATTCGAGTCTGTTAAAACCTGTTTGGAGACAAAAAAATCGCTCCAAGATGGTAGTGGACTAAACAAAAAAAAAAGATGTTATTCTGGAGAATTGACCTCAATCGTATAGCGTTGAAGTATACCTTACCTGTTTGTCACTTGAATATCGGCTGGTTTCACAGTGGAGAGTGATGATGACGATTCTGATGATTTTGATGATTCTGATGATTCTGAAAAGGGTTCCAAAGGCTCCAATTTATACTCATCTTTCTCATCAAATTCCAAGCCCATCATCGCTTCAGCTTTCTTCAGTTTGCGCTGAAATAGCATGCGCTGCATATCGCTCATCTTCCGGCCAGCTCAGTACTAAAAATGAGTAGTTGATTTTCTAATTTTGAAGCAAAAAAGTAATGATTTTACGAGGATTTCTTTCAAGATTCTTGTTTACATCTTCAAAAATAATTTCCAGTGTTTTGTTTTGTTTGTTTCTGTTTATTCTATAAAACCCTTGAAACAGACGCGTATTTCCTTGGTTATCCTCATCCTTGAGAGCTACAGACACCGCTGGAAGATGACAAACAGTGCTGCAAGAGACACACCGCTCGAGACAGCGAAGCTTGCAGAGCATTTGTACAACTTGTCTGTGCTACTACAAGGCGCCACTGAACAGGATAGAGAATGGTTCTACAAAGAAAGCGCGCTAGAGGCGCTTGAGCAGTTCATTTCCAACCAGCTTCCCAGTACGGTCTTTGTGATAAATTTAGAACATGGATGGCAAATTGCCACCCAGTTAAATGGGATTGAGACCGTGGTATCTGTTATTTTCATCATCAAAGACAAGTACGCCATCGATGCATCAAGGTCTATAGAATCCCAGATCCAGGTTGTGAACTTGTCTGTAACGGACTCTGTGTATGATTCGTTGAAATCTTTGGTCGATTACGGCGTGGGGTCTTATTTTGATGCAATCACTATGTCCAACAGCACTGATTCTGTTACCACTACTAAGAAAAAAATAAAAGAATTAGCATTATCGTTGCAACATATGCAACAGGCTATAAAACCGCCAGATTTGTATCTCACATTAAACCCTATAATCAAAGATGCTATAAACAACGGCTGCAACTTATCCAATTACACAAATTTTATACCGGAAGAAACGCTCAATGACTCGAATTTTTTGAACAGTGTCCAGAATGTTGTCAATGGCTGGGTCAAAGCCATTCAAAGTGTCACAAATTTAACTCGTGAAGTTTCTGATGGAACAGCATCAGATGAAATTAATTTCTGGATATCTATGGAAGCTACCTTGCTTAACATCCAAGAACAGTTGGAACAACCTGGTATCGAATTAACTTTGGAGGTTTTGAAATATGCTAAACGTTATCATTCAACTGTTAGTTTTATGTCTGATGTTGGTATCAAAGATGCTTTAGCTGTTGCCACTGATTATAACAAGCTAATGAAAGATTTCCCTTTGGATGAATTATTATCTGCAACCACTTTTGATAAAATTGAAGAAGCAATCACTTTGATTGTCAATCATATGAAAAAATTCAAGTTAACATCATATCCTGTGAATAGAGCATTACCGTTATTTGAGGCAATTTCAAATGATCTTGATTTGAAACTAAAGTCTTTGTTACATGATTTAATGTCTGAATCATATGTAGATTTTCAAGAAATTATTAATTCCTTGAATACAATTTTTGAATATTGGGACAGAAGTACCAAAGAGTTTACCAATACTGCAAGAGAGCTCATGAGAAAAAGAAACGAAAAGTTTATCTTTGTCAAAATCAATTCCAAAACTACACAATTGAAAGACCGTGTGCAGGAATTGTCTTTATTCAGATTGAACCATAAACAATTGGAGGCTACTCTAGAAAGTGTTTCCATCTCTGAAGAGAATTTAGACTTTTGTTATGATGCTGTCCGTAATGTTGATATTTTTAATAATGAAAAAGAATGGAATAATGGCAAAAAAATCTATGATAAAAGAATTGAAGCTATTGAAAATAAAATCGTTGATGACTTAAGAAATAACTTGGAGGCTGCCAAAAGCACCGATCAAACATATAAGGTTTTTCAAAAATATCAATTTTTAATTCAGCGTCCAAGAATCAGAGCTGCCATTCAAGAATATCAATCAAAATTATTGAATATTGTTAAATTGGAAATCACTGAATTACAGAACAGTTTCATCAAAAGAATTAGTAACACCGAAGTGATTGCCGAATTAAGAGACTTCCCTCCAATTGCATATACCCTTCAATGGGCCAAACAAACTGAAAATAAGTTGGACTTTTTAACTGAAAGATTGGAATTGGTTCTTGGTCCTGAATGGAATCAATACGCTGAAGGTCAAAAAATTTATTCTGAAATCAAAGTCTTTAAATCAAAATTGAACACCAGTCAAATTTTTCAAAATTGGCTTGATTCAGTTTCAAATCTTCAAATACAAGGAAACATTTTTAAAATCAATAAAGACAAAGAATTGTCATTGGAGGTAAATTTTGATAAATCTTTATTAATTCTTTTTAAAGAGGTGAGAGCCTTAAGTTTGCAGAATTATTCAATTCCTCATTCCATTGTGGTCAAGTCAAGACTGGTTCAAAAAATTTACCCACACGCTGTCATCTTGGAAGAGTGCTTATCAGGTTTAACTGGAATGGTCGATTCTATGGAATCTTTGGATGATTTGAAGTTATTGGTTCAGTTTGAAAAACAAGAAGTTTTCAGTTTAATTGAAAACTGCTTTGAAATCAAGTGGGATAGTTTAGTGAAGGAACAAGATATTGAAAATTTGGCAGATCTTGCAAATAATGACTTGATATCATTATCTAAACTAGAAAATGATATTTTCAATTTGTGTGAAAAAATTGATGTTTTATCCAGATATAGAGTCATCATTCAAAACTTGTTCATATCAATGCAAGAATGCTCTTACCAATCCGATTCTTTTCAATCAATTATCAATAAGTTCCAGCATATTGTGAATAAGTTTGTAATTGATGGATATTATAATGTTGATCAATTTATACTGAAGTTAAATGAAAAAATCCAGTCAACTCTTTTCCATAGATTTCAAAGTGAACTATTTCCAACACCAGTTTCATCTCATGAATTGGTCATTTCAACTTCTATTTCAATTAGCCCTCCATTACAAGATTTCAAGTTTCAATCAATTGAATATTTTCAAGAAATGATTCAAGTTGTTTTGGACCAAAATATTATCATTGAGACTTCACTTGACAAAGTTGCAAACATCACATTTCAAACTTTTGCAAAAGATTTAACTCCAATCTATACTAAATTCGAGCAGCTTGTTTCTGATGTGGTTAAAGATTTTTCAGAAGCTTCTGAATTCGTCAATTCTTGGTTTCAGTATGATAATTTATGGAGCTTTCAGTCAAATGACGTATACAGTGGTTTGTCACTAGAAACTTGGATGGATCTTTTGGAAGAAATCAAAAAAGCTAGACAAACGTTTGATACCGTTCATTCTTTGAAACAAATTGGTTCCATAAAAATTGATTATAATGACGCAAAGGATAAGGTATCAACCAGGTTTAACTCCTGGAAAAGAGAAGTTTATCAGAAGTTTTCCACCTTTTTGTATGATCAAGTGCTTGAAGTAAGTAATCAATTGAATAAAGGGAAAAAAATTTTGGAAAATTCAAACTTGAACTTAAGTTCAATTGAAATGACCGTTCGATTAATTTCACAAATTCAGCATTACAAAATATTGTTACATGAAGTTGGCTCAAAACTACCTAACTTGAAACTTGCACAGTCTTTTTTATCAAAACAAAGATTTAAGTTTCAACCAGATTATATTTATCATGAACAAATAGAAGCTGATTATTTTGATCTTGCACAACTGATTGATAAAAGATCAAAATCCATTGCGTACCATCATGATGTGATTATCAAAAACTTGGAGAGTGAAAGTGCTCGTACTGATCAACAAATTAAAGATATTATCCAAAAATGGCAGTCTATGAAACCTGCTCCTGATAGCTCACCAGAGCAAGCTATGGAAATCATCACGCAAGTAGAAAAAATAATGACAGATCTTCAGACCAAAAAGGATTTGTTTTTGCAAGCAGCAAGTTTGCTGGTTTGTCCTATCACTATTGTTTCCGACCTATCTGGTGTTTTAGATGAGTTGAAGGACTTGAAATCGGTTTGGATATCAATTGAGTCTTTGTGGAAAGTTCTTGATGATTTAAAGTCACAGCCTTGGAATGGATTGAAACCAAGATCACTCAAATCCCAGTTGGAAGATCTTTTACTGAAAACTAAATCTATGCCAACCAGAATCCGTCAGCATGGTCCCTTCCAGCACTTTTTGAGAAATATTACTGATTTAACTAATTCTCAAAAACTAATCATTGGATTGAAAGATGAGTCAATCAAAGAAAGGCATTTGAATAGCTTATTCAAACAAATTGGTCAAAAGTATAGAGCTGACATAACTGTTGGTGATGTTTGGAATCTTCAATTGATTTTTAATGAAGCTGCTGTGAAAAAAATTATTGATCAAGCAATGTCTGAGAAAGTTCTTGATGATACTTTATCTGCAATGAAAGAACATTGGAGCCAGGAAGTTTATGATTGTTTTACTTTTAATGGACATTCACTAGTTAGAAACTTTCCTCATTTGATTGAAGAAGTTTCCAATAATTTATTAAGTTTGAGCACCATGAGAAATTCTGTCCATTTTAAGGTTTTTGAACAAGAAGTTGTACAATGGGAAACCAATTTGGGTAACCTCTATCAGATTCTTGATTTATGGGTTGAAGTCCAAAGACAATGGATGGACTTAGATGGAATTTTCAATTCGAAATCTGACGTTAAGAAATTACTTCCGCAAGAACATTCAAAATTTCAAAGTGTTTCAAATGAATTCTTGTTATTGCTGAAGAAAGCATATAAAAACTCCTTGGTTATTGAAGTTTTGTCCATCAATGATGTTTTTGAAGTTATATCCAGGATCTCTGAAACTTTAAATAAGATAACAAAAGCTTTAGGTGATTTCTTAGAAAAACAGAGAGAACTATATCCAAGGTTATACTTTATTGGTAATGACGACTTGTTAGAGATTATTGCAAATGCAGCTGATATTAATAAAGTCTCAAAACATTTCAAAAAAATGTTTGCAGGCGTTGAGAATGTTGATTTTGATACTGAAACGTGTTTGATAACTGCAATCACTTCTAAAGAGGGTGAACATGTTGTTTTAAAGAATCCGGTATCAACTGTGAAATATCCAAGAATTGATCAATGGTTGACACAACTTGACTATGAAATTAAGCTCACAATATCTCAACTTTTGGAGGAATCTCTTGAAAATTTTAAAAGTGAAGGGATTTCAAACTGGCTTGGTAAATATCCTGTTCAAGTATCGTTGTTAACTTTTCAAACTTTTTGGACTGAAGAAACAGAAAAATCTATTTTATCAAGTACCCTTCATGAATTTTCATCCAAAATTGGGGAATGGTTACAACTATTATCTTCCAGTCACTTTTTGAGCTTGAAAGGTTTACAGTGCTTCATTATTGAATTAGTTCATCAGCAAGATGTTATCAATAGTTTATTAATTCAAAAAGTTGACTCGTTAGGCTCATTTTGGTGGAAATCCAACCAAACCTTTTATTATAACTCCTCAGAAGAAGATATTATTAAAAGATTGGTGGTGAAGCATAATGATAAAACATTCATTTATGGGTTTGAATACATGGGTATTATGGACAGACTTGTGTATACACCATTGTTGAATCGTTGCTTTTTATCCATGACAAATGCGTTAGATCAAGGTCTTGGAGGAGCACCATTTGGCCCTGCTGGTACTGGTAAAACTGAAACAGTCAAAGCATTAGGTCAAAACTTGGGTAAATTTGTTCTAGTTTTCAACTGTGATGAGTCTTTTGACTTCCAAGCTATGGGTAGATTATTACAAGGTATTTGTCAAGTTGGGGCTTGGGGTTGCTTTGACGAATTTAATAGGCTTAATAAAAATATTTTAAGTGCTGTTTCATCTCAATTAGTTGAGATTGAAAGTGGCTTAAGATCACAAACACGGGAAATTGTTTTGTTGAACAAAAAAACTAAATTGATGGCTGATACGGGTGTATTTGTAACAATGAATCCAACTTATTCTGGTAGAGCTGACTTGCCACAGAATTTGAAAAAATTACTTAGAAGTTTTTCAATGGAGAAAGCTGATAATCTTGTTATCTGTGAGGTTTTTTTGATTGCACAAGGATTTGTGAATGCAAAAGAACTTTCAGAAACAGTTGTTGGGTTGTTTGGTGCTCTTGCTGATAAGTGTTCTTTACAAAAACATTATGACTTTGGTCTTAGAGCTTTGAAAAGTACTTTGGAAGTTGCAGGCAAAATCAACAGTACTAAAGTTTCAAAAACTTTGGATGAGGAAATCATCTCAATTGTCCGTAGTATAAGTGAAATGATTTTACCAAGATTGGTTTCTAGTGATATCAAAGTGTACTACGATGCTATGCTAGGGTATTTTGGTAAGAGTAACACGTTAGATGTTGATCCACAAATTATTGAAACCTTGAAAAGTATTGGTGAAGATCAAGGTTTGGTTATAAGTGAATCTTGGTTAACAAAAACTCTACAACTATTCAAAGTTCAAGAGTCAAAGCAAGGTATCATGATTGTTGGGAATTCACAGTCAGGTAAAACGACACTGTGGAAATCTTTATTGAAGTTACTTTCTGCTATAGATAAATCTGAACCAGTATTTTATGTCCTTGAACCTAAAGTTTTATCTAAATCTGAGTTATTTGGTTATCTTGACCCTATCACGAGAGATTGGTCTGACGGTATTTTAACCTCTATAATCAGAAGTGTGATGGAAGATCTACGTGGTGAGCATAAAAGAAGGACCTGGATTGTATTTGATGGTGATGTTGATCCAATCTGGGTTGAAAGTTTGAACAGTGTTTTGGATGATAACAAGATATTGACTCTTCCGAATGGTGAAAGACTTGAAATTCCATCCAACATTCGCTTATTGTTTGAAGTGGATACTTTGAAACACGCTACTTTGGCTACTGTTAGTAGATGTGGTATGGTATGGGTTGAAGAATCAATGATTTCAGATCAGGATGTTTTTGCTCATGAACTTTATTTGTTGAACAGCACTGTCATTAGTGGTTTGTACAATGAAGATACTGAATACGTCCTACAATGGCAAAAATCATATTACTCCAGTTTAAAACAATGGTTTCATAATGATTTGCTGATTAGAATCCTTAAATTTGCAGCAGATTCAGAGCATATCATGGAATACCAAAATCGAAGTGCAGTTAAAAGATTGTTTGTTTATATAAGGAGTTACTTGCGTCAACTGCTTTTAAAATCTGGTCAAGAAGTGCAATTGTCTCAAAATTTCATTATCCGCTCTTTCATGTTATCATTGACCTGGGCGTTCAGTGGAGACTCTGGTCAACAGGAGAGAGAATCATTTACAAAGTTTTTATTTTCAATTGCTGAATTCCAACCACATATGCCGAAATTCGATGATTTAACCACTATCTTAGATTTTGAGATTCTCCCAAACGGTGAGTGGTATTCTTTGATGAACTCTCTAGAAATAATCGATATTGATACACATGAAATTGTCAACCCCAATACTGTTGTTCCTACTGTTGATACTTTGAGACATGAAAATCTGATTTACTCGCTATTATTAGAAAAACGATCTTTAATTATGTGTGGTCCTCCTGGTTCTGGTAAGACTATGACTTTGTATGCAGCTTTATCAAGACTTTCTGATGTGGATGTATCAAATTTGAATTTTTCTAAAGACACATCACCATCTACACTTCTCAAAGCCATGGAACAACTTTGTGAATATAAGAGAACAGTTTCAGGTGTTGTTTTGAAACCTAGATCAGCCGGTAAAAGAGTTATTTTTTTCTGTGATGAAATCAATCTTCCAAAAGCTGATGAATTTGGTACTCAAAGAGTAATCTCTTTTATGCGTCAGTTAATTGAACAAAATGGATTTTGGAGATCAGTGGATAAACAATGGATTTCTATTGAAAATATTCAATTTGTTGGTGCGTGTAACCCACCCTCTGATGCTGGAAGAGTTAAGCTCACATCAAGATTTCTATCTCATGTTTCATTAATTATGGTTGACTACCCGGGATCCGTTTCTTTGACTCAAATATATGACACTTTCAATAAAGGTCTACTCAAACTGGTTCCTTCTTTGGTTGGTTACTATAAAGAGCTTACGTCTAGTATGATTCAAGTTTATTATAAGTCTCAATTGCAATTTACTCAAAGCTTGCAACCACACTACGTCTATAGTCCTCGTGAGTTGACTAGATGGGTGAGAGGATTGTACTCTGCTTTGAAGGATGTTTCAGAGTTGTCACTACACGGGTTTTTAAGATTATTTGTTCATGAAGCAATTCGTTTGTTTAGTGACAGATTAGTCTCTCAAGATTCTAAAACTTGGACATTGGAATTAATTCAAAATGTTATCACTTCAAATTTTCCATCTTTGGACGCAAAATCGATCATGGAAGGTCCAATACTTTACAGTGACTGGCTGTCACTCTCTTATGAGCCTGTAAAGCAGAAGGAGCTGTTTTACTTTATTCAAGAGAGAATGAAGGTTTTTAGTGAAGAAGTAATGGACGTTGATCTAGTTTTGCATGATGAAGCCATTGACCATATTTTGAGAATTGATAGAGTCTTGAAACAACCACAAGGCCATTTAATTTTAGTTGGGCCAAGCAGCAGCGGTAAAACTTCTTTAACCAAGTTTGTTGCTTGGATCAATGGCTTAAAAATTCACCAATTAACAGTCAATGGACAATATACTTTAGCTGATTTTGATGCCAACTTGAAAGATTTGATGAAGAGGGCAAGCTTAAAAAATGAAAAGATTTGTTTTATTGTTGATGAGTCCACTATTCTTGATGGCGCCTTTTTAGAGAGAATGAACTCATTATTGGCTAATTCTCAAATACAAGAGATTTTTGACCCAGACGAGTATAAACTGCTTTTAAGTGCTTGTAAAGAGCAGCTACAGCATCAAGGCTCATTGTTGGATACAGATGAAGAGTTGTATGGCTGGTTCACTCAACAAGTTGCAAATAATTTACATGTTGTTTTCACAATAAATGATCCAACAGATCGTTCATCACCACAAATTATATCTTCACCGGCATTGTTCAATCGTTGTGTTTTGAACTGGATGGGTGAATGGTCGGCTGAAAGTATTGTGCAAGTCACCGAAAGCCTACTATATGTTGTTCCAATTGATAAATCTGATTACATTTTACCGGATACTTCCAGTTTAGCTCTTCATAAAACAATAAATAGCTACAGAGATGCTATTATCAATTCTATTATTTATATTCATATGAACTCTAAGCAAAGATACTCACCTGGAAACTTGATCAATTTTATCAAGAATTTTATCCTGATTTTAACATCAAAAGAGTCCGAATTACAAACAGATCAAAAACATTTGAACAACGGATTGGACACTCTTAGGGAAACCGTGATTAAAGTGAAGCAGTTACAGCAACAGCTAGCTGCAAAAGAAGATATATTAAAGTCTAAACAACAGGAAGCCAAGCTTATGTTAAATAGAATTCTTTCAGATCAAAATGAAGCTGAAAGGAAACAGGAAGCATCTGTTCAAATCCAAGTTGTTTTGGAAAGACAAGAGAAAGAGATCAATGTGCAGCGAGAAAGGGTACTTAAAGATTTGGCAATTGCTGAACCAGCCATTTTAGAAGCACGTCGTGGTGTGAAAAATATCAAGAAACAACACTTGACTGAACTTAGATCAATGTCCACTCCTCCTAAATTGGTTCAATTAACATTGGAATCTGTTTGTGTACTATTAGGGTATGACTTCCAGTCCTGGAGAGATGTCCAACTAATAATTAGAAAAGATGACTTTATCGCAAATATTGTCAACTTCAATAATGAGGCACAATTAACTCCAGAGCTCAGACAATATATGCAAGATAATTATTTATCAAACCCTGACTATAATTTTGCCGCTGCAGATCGCGCTAGTAAAGCTTGCGGTCCACTTTTACAATGGGTTGAAGCTCAAGTCCAATATTCTCTAGTGTTTGATAAAGTTGCACCATTGAAACGTGATATGGCTTTGTTAGAGGAAGAGTCTTTGCAAACTAAAGCAAGACTGCTTGCCGTTGATGATATGATTAATGAGTTACAAGAAAGCATTGAAAATTATAAAGATGATTATAGTTCTTTGATCAGAGAAACTGAAAATATTAGAATTGAAATGGAGTCAATAAATAAAAATGTTTCTAGAGCACTTCAATTAGTTGAAAATTTAACAGGAGAAAGAACAAGATGGTCCCAGGCTATCAAAGATTATGATGAAAAGTATCAATTGTTAATTGGTGATTCTATTTTATGCTCTGTGTTGTTGAGTTATGGTGGGCTACTTGATCAAAAGGGCCGCTCATTTTTGTTAAGAGACTGTAAAAATCTCTTACAGAAGCTATCCATTAAATTTAACACCAATTTTAGACTGCTAGATTTTCTAAATTGCTCAATAAAGTCATTAGAGTGGCAAAACCATGGTTTACCAAACGATGAGTTATATTTTGAAAGTATCGCTATCATTGAGAATATTAACAGAACGCCTTATATTATTGATCCAACTGGTCAGATTATCTCATTCCTTCAAAACAACATTAAACCAAAACGATTGATCATTACAAGTTTCTTGGATTCTGGTTTCATCAAAAACTTAGAGAATGCGTTAAGATTTGGTGGTCAGCTATTAATTCAAGATGCTGAAAGTTATGATCCTATAATTTCTAGATTGTTGAGTAAAGATTTTCAAAAAGTCGGTGGAAGAATATTGATTAATATTGGTGGTAATGATATTGATTGTTCTCCAGATTTCAAAATGTATCTATATTCAAAAGACCATTCAGCTAAAATTTCGCCATTTGTTGCAACGAGAACCAGTATCATTGACTTTACTATCACTGAAAGCGGTTTAGAAACTCAGATTTTGAATTTAACCTTATCCAAGAAAAAACCAGAAGTTGAGACTCAAAGACAAGAACTGATTAAAATCAATGGTGACTACAAGATAAGACTCAAGCAACTAGAAGCTGATTTATTGGATGCACTCAGTGAATCTGATGGTAATTTATTAGACAATGATGATTTAGTCTTGACTTTAGAGACCTTAAAAACAGAATCAGCTGCGATTTCTAAAAAAATTGAAGAAACAACTAATGTTATGGAAACAGTTGAGTTGATTTTATCTACTTATCAACCACTAGCAAGAAACTCATCTTTATTGTTTACTTTATTGAAAAAGTTCACCAAATTTAATAAATTTTATCAATTTTATTTGGAGAGTTTTATGAGTTATTTCAATCAAGTTTTAGATACTAGTAAAGATGAGAGCTCACAAATGGTCGAAAATTTGATTTGTGATTTATATAAAGAGGTGTATGCTAGAGTTTCATTAGGAATGTTACAAAAAGATCGTATTGTGTTGGCGTTGTCCATGGCATTACTATATTTCAAGGAAAGAGATAGTGTTTCATTTGTTTCATTTGCTTCTCAACTTTTGAAATGTATCTCTGCTGATGAAAATGATTGTTTGAAGTTTTTGCAAGAAGCATTTGAAATTGTTGACCTTGCAATTGATGAAAAGATAATTGTTAGTGCCATTTCAGATCATTCAGAGGAGTCCATTAAGTTGTTATTGGATAATGTTGATAAGATTCTGCCAGAATTGAATCCATTGGTTGACAGTGTTTTGCATACAAAAGCAAGTGAAGTTTCAATGGCACTCAATAGATTCTCTAAATTTTTGTTTACCGGTTTTGGAGCATACTCGTCTAAATATGAATTAGCAGATATTTTATCAACTTCAAAGAACAAGGCAACAATTTTGGTTTGTTCAGCTGGGTATGATGCAACAAATCAATTGAAAAACATTGCGGAATCCAAGGGAATTGAATTAATGTCATTGGCAATGGGTTCAAAGGAAGCTACTGATATTGCAAACTCTGAACTTGATAATGTTAGAAAAACAAGTAAATGGCTATTGTTCCAAAACGTTCAAGCCTCTCCAGAATGGTTGAGTTCTTTAGAAAAAAGAATCCAACGTGCACAATTTGGTGATGATTTCAAATTGTTTTTAACTTGTGAGTTAACTTCAACTTTACCCTTAACTTTAGTTGGAAGTTCAAATGTTTTGATATTTGAAAACTCACCTGGTATTAGAACCGTAATGAAAGTTACAGAAGATATTATTGATTCAAAATTGGAGGCTTCCAAACCAGTTGAGAAAAAATATGTGTACTTCTTGTTGTGTTGGTTCCATTCTATTGTTCAGGATCGTTTAAGATTTGTTCCAGAGTCATTTTCCAAAAGCTATGATTTTAATGATGCAGATTTTGATTCTTCAGTTTTTGTTATTGATAAATGGTTTGAATTAAATGGTGCAGGAAGATCTAACATTGCCCCTGAGTCTATTGATTGGGACAGTCTCCAAACGTTGATTGGTGATATTATTTATGGAGGTAAAGCTGATAATGCTGAAGATGCACAGTATTTGAAGACATTGAGTAAAACATTATTTTCACCAATGGCTTTTGAAACAGGGTTTAACTTGATTGCTAATGATATTACAAGGGAAGATGGGAGTGTGTTGGTACCACCAGAAGGTACAGACTCCAGCGATTTCCGCAAGTGGATTCAAGATTTGCCTGAATTAGAACCACCAGCTTGGCTAGGATTGAAAAACGAAGTGGAGGAATTAATTAAAAAGAGAGAAAATATTGAAATATCTTGCAAAGTGTCTGAGATCTTTAATTCAATGAATTGAAACTTGCTATTTATACAAAAATAAAGGTTGAAAACCGTCGTTAATTTATTCAAAATTCAATTGTAGTGTGCATATGTACATAAATCCTCAAAAAAAGCTGATCTTCATCATTTTCATGAATTTTTGGCAGCAAATAAAACTTGAACAGTAAATCTGCATCTGGACACAAGAACACGCTGCAATTGAAGCCATTGAAGACAGTGAAAGATGCCAGTGGAGTCTAAGAGTGTTGAGTTTGATCCTCGAGAGGACAAAGTCATTGTCTCAGAGAGACACACAAAGAAATCCATGCATCATTACTCTTTAAGTACGCTTTACAGTGAAGATGGAACAGCAAAAGTGCCATCTAGTTTTCGAGAAGTGACTCCAGACAGTGATGTTTTGACCGTTGGTACGAGGTTTGGTCAGCAGGCCGCACTTGGTGTGTTTGGATTGAACAGTGTTGATGATAGTTTGCGAAGTGGGAAAAGTGCGTTTGATCAGCTTACACAAGAATATTCGAATGAGGTGATGGAATTTTGTGAGTCTTTAGAAGAATGTATGCAATTGAGAGATAAGTATATCAAGTTGTCGTCACAGAGGAACGTTGATAATCCGATATTTGGGAAGCATTGGACAAGTTTCCCTGTTGATCAGCCGAGATTCTGGCATTATGAAGACGAGTTTGGTGCAACAAAATATTATTATGATGAGAATGCTGAGCCGCATTACTCTGGAGAGAAGTTCGATATTGCACACTATGTACAGAAAATTGTCAAACCATTAGAGGCCACTTCAACAAAATATGAAGGTTTGACCATTGGGAGACGTTATGGGATTAGAGTTAATGGATTTGATCATCCAGAATTGCCAAATTTCCATGAGTATTTGAAAGATTTGACCAAGATCATCAATACGAGTATTAATAAAGCAGGTGTGATGTTGTCAATGAGACGATTAAAATTTTTGAGCTCGAAGTTTGAAGAGTATAGTTTATTAAACAGTCATCAGGAAAATTTGAAGACTAAACTGAATCCACATAGAGATTTTTATAATGTGAGAAAAGTGGATAATAACTTGATGTTGTCGATGTGCATGTCTAAGAAACATTTGTTAAATTTCATCAATAGAAGATTGGAAAAAGAACCCAAAAGAACTGTTTACTCTGAAGATGATGTTGAGCTCACTTTAGAAGAGCTGTTTGCACCTTACTTAACAGAAAAATCTAATAGACTAAACATTGATGACCTTTTTGAGTTTGGATTACTAGATAGAACTTTTGGGTACAGTGATTTTACGGAGTATGAAAGTAATGAATTTGACGCTAAGAAAAGATTTGAAGCAATGAGTAAGATTGAGAAGACATTTTTGGAGTATGATAATTCAATCAAAGGTGAATATTTGAGTGGGATCATTAAGCAAGTTATTAGTGACTTTGAGAAATCTAAATATCAAATTGGTGAAATTGGTATTCAGTTGAATTTAAACAGACAATTTTTAAGTTGGCAAGTTTTAAGTAATTGGATTGTGGATAATAAATTAGTTAGTCATAATGTGAAATGGATGATTAGAATTCCTAGAAACTATTCTATCTTAAGAGCAGAGAAGAAAGTTAAGAATTTTCAAGAGTACCTAAGTATGATTTTTAAGCCATTATTTGAAGTATCAATGAATCCATCCATTGATTATAATTTACATTTTATCATGTCCAAGATTTCAAGCTTTGATTTATTATCGAAGAACCCATACAACAGAGATGAAAGTTTATTTGATGTGATGAAATTAAAATCTCCAGCCAAATGGACAAGTACTGAAAACCCACCCTATTGTTATTACATGTACTACTTATTTGTTAACATTAGTAACTTGAACAGTTTTAGAAAATCAAAAGGATTATCTACTTTTAACTTAAGACCACATGTTGCATCTGTATCAGATAAGTCAGGTTTAGGGATCATCACTGAAAGTTTATCCACATGTTTCTTGTTGTCGAAAAACATTATTAATGGTGAGAAATTAATAAATTATCCAGTTTTACAATATTTATACTATTTGAAACAAATCGGTATAACTATGAGTCCCTTGTGTTGGAACAAATCATTGAAAATGATGGCAGATGATGATTATCACATTGAAAGATCAACTGCAAATTCATATGAGAAAAATCCTGCGATTCAGTTTTTCAAAATTGGGATGAGAATTTCATTAAGTACCAATAAGCCATTGTTTTCAAGCTTAACAAGAGAACCGTTGATTGAAGAGTATTCCGTGTGTGGATCGATTCATAAATTGAGTAATGTGGATTCTTGTGAATTAGCAAGAAATTCTGTGTTGATTAGTGAATTCAATGGGCATGTGAAACGTCATTGGATTGGAATCGAATATATTGAAAATGAAGAGAATGGGAAATTTGATTATAAAGAGATTGATGAGTTTTCAATTCAAAGAACGAATGTTCCAGGGATGAGATTGGATTATCGTGCAGATTGTTTGAGATTAGAACATAGTTTTATTGATAGTATCAAAAAGAAATGAGTTTTTTCTTTTAGAAAAAAACTTTTGAATGTAAAACCATTCAGTTCACATTCATTCATTTGTAGCATATCAAACTGGCTATTATAAACTAATTCATTGTTGTCTTTAATCTTCTCAAGTCGTCAATTTTGACACAAAATTCTTAGTCAAGTTTCGGACCACTGTGGAAACCGAATTTTCCAAAATCTGAAAGAAAGCAAAAAAATTGTTAAACAATTTGAACATATTGAAACCCATTTTGAAGTTTGAACTACATATTCAATTGCTCACCAAAAATGGTTTCTGTTTACTCCTACGCACAAAGCACCGACGTTGCCAAAGCTGTTGGTGACTACATCCTTGATATCCAAGACCAAGTCCTCAGTGAAAACGAAGAATTCAATGTTGCTATTAGTGGTGGTTCATTGGGGAAAGTGTTGAAAGCTGCTTTAATTGATGATGTTCAGAATAGTGAAAGAGTCCAATGGTCTAAATGGAAAGTTTATTTCAGTGACGAGAGATTGGTGCCATTGGATCATGAAGATTCTAATTATGGACTTTTCAATGAATTGGTTTTGAAGAATTTAGCACATAAGACAGTGAAAGGACCAGTTGTTTATACTATTAATGAAAGTTTGATCCATGAAACAGACACAGCAAATGATGAGAAGATTGCAGCTGAATATGCTAAATTTTTACCAGATTCATTGGATTTAATCTTATTAGGTTGTGGACCAGATGGACATACTTGTTCATTATTCCCAGGTCACAAATTATTGACAAATCATAGTGATAAAGTTGCAGCGATTGCAGACTCTCCAAAACCACCACCAAGAAGAATCACGATTACTTTTCCTGTTTTGTCCAATGCTAAAAAAATCGCATTTGTTGCTGAAGGTGCTGGTAAAGCTGAGATTTTGAAAAAGATTTTTGGTGCTACAAAGAGTAATTTACCAAGTGAGATGGTGAATGAGCTGCCAGTACCTGTTTCATGGTTTGTTAATGATCCAGCCATTGAAGGTGTTCCAGTCGAAGCTTCTAAATACACTAAATTGTGAATAACAATACAGAAAATTAAACATTTCATTTCATTTTAATTCATTTCGTTTCATTCATTACAGTAATCATTATCAATGTATATCCCTTGAACCTAAAACTCTCCATTGATTTACAGGTCCTTCACATTCCACGATTTTCAAAACACCATTTTTCCAACCCATTTCGAATTCTGATAAGTCATTTGGTAAATTTATCGTTATGGAATCCATACCTAAATAATCCTCGACTCTTGTTGTTACTGTTTTAATTATTGCGTTATCAAAATGATTTGTGTTTGTATAAATTAGTGATAAATGAGGATCAAATTCGTTAATTGCCCATTCATTGGCGATTTTTTTAGCATCTGTAGCATTTTTGATTTTTGGTTGTACAACATAAAGTTCTCTGATTATATTAGCAAAACTTGTGATGTTATTAGTCTTTTCGATCCCAATGTAAATTTTCTTGAAGTATCCGTTTTTTGAATTTATGAACAATGAATTAAATTTAATTTCAATTTCAATTCTGTTATTCAAGTTGGAACTTCCTCCTACTCCAGATAACGCAGCAATTGCCGTTGAAAGCACAGTTTCCACATCAGCTTGAGAATTAATGGCCAATTGAGACGTGATGGTGATATGAGGCTCAAATGTGACCGAGTCTGAGAACAATGGATTCAAACTTATCAATAAAGATTTCAAAGATTCATAAATTTGTGAATTTTGTTTAGGACAAAGCCATAATGCAATTGCTAAAGAGTTGGATGGAAAAAAGTGTTATTATTGGTATTAGAAAAGGAAGATACCACTATATGACATTAAAAGTAAATACCCATCGTGTGCAGTTGAATTGATGAACTGTTTCTTTGAGTAGTAACAAGTTTGAATGAAGGAATGAATTATTGAGATTTCCCGCTAAATAAAAGTTGAAAAATTTGGTGTTTGGGTTTTTTTTTCAGTGATGGATTTTGAGTAAATGATGGGTCAATTGGAAGGTTTGAATGAAGATTTGAATGACAGTTGTGTGGTCAGTGTTGTTAGGATGAGTGTAGGTTACTAGGTTTCTTTGTTTTGTAAATTTATCATTCCTTTACATCAAGTTATTCAGCAAATTAGTTTATTCATTGAGATATACAATATTTTAGCTTAAAACTTGATTTAAAAGTCAATATTGATAGTTAAGTAGTGGCTCTTTGTAGAAATGTATTTATTAGCTGTGTATGAGTCTTTAAACTAGTTCATTAACGCCTTTTAAAGAAGTTTGAAAATCAACAGTTTCCAGCTCAGCAAGGTACAATTTTTAAAATTATAATCTGAAATGGTAAATTATATAATTTTATAAAATTATTATAAATTTAATATTAAATATTAATTACTCTAGAATATTATACTGCAAGACCCATAGCTGTAGATCATTGACAAGAGTAATCACTGGGATTACCACATTGCAACAGCAATTTATTGAACAAAACTTTAAAAGAAATAACTAATGTAAAGAATATTGAAACAATGCATCAAAATTTGACACAAACTTACAATCTCCAGATTTCATCATTGATTGACTAGTTCATATTTCCAGCTCATGACTGTAGTACCAAACCCTCTTCAAATCAAGTGACAGTATAGTACTGTTCTGCATACATTAGAAACCTGGTACTATATGATTGGTTCGCTGTTCCAAAGGTTTAAGCGAGTTGAGCGTGACATTAAAGTTTTGAAAATACTCTTTATAGCATACCGGTTCAATTAATCACACCAGATGGAGAGTTTAAGACACAATTAAACTAGAGTTTACGGAACTATATTCAGATGTATGACGAGATTTCAAGATGCAACGGAATAATTACGTAGAATGATTTCTTTTTATGTCAATTTTGGTGCCATTAAAAAGGTGTCAAATGATCATAATATTTACGAGTGGGTTCACAGCCTTGTCATTAACTAACAAAGTATTCAGTGTGACACTGTGATTTCAATGGATAATGAGGGTCCATGGATAAATGAAATGTTTTAGGCGAAATCATGATACATTTTGATCTTCAATATGACGGAATAAAGTTAATGTGACAAGATTCAAGCAGCATGAAATACGGGAGTGATGCTTTGGGTAGGAACTTGAAAGTCATGAGTTATTTAACCGGTGCTACTAATAATTTGTAGTACTGGCATACTTCCTACAACCTGGTAACTTGGAGTAAGTAAGTTGCTGGTTTACGTAATTTCATTAACTAATCGTCGTTATATCTTTTCATACGTGTAGCAGTGTAACACTGTAATACCAAACTGAAGATATAGAAGAACTGATGTCATATTGAACTCTGTGCTCATTGATGATTAAGGAACCCGACACTACGACTCTACGACTCTTCAAGTTCAATCTCTCAGTCGAATTAACACCATTATACTGTCTGGCAGAGCAACCATCGCAAGTTCATGCAACTGCTAAGATCTGGCTGTTTTCCATCATATTAAGAAGGCGAGATTGAAAGCGTTGAATTCACCAACTACAGCAGCTTTAGCCTTTATTGTGGGGTTTCGAAAGGATATACAGGGGTCCTACAAGAGTGTATGTACACTGTACACTGTATTCACAGGCTTCCTCCAGCGGTTCTCTATGTGTGGTTTTCTCCCACTTCTTTTATATGTAGACAGTAGCAAGTGCATATGCTATCAGAAGCGCGAGTAACATTGCTGAAAGTTGCTACTCATGAACGTCAGATATCTAGTGTAAAGTGATATATAAGACAGGCCAGATGCTGATTCGGATACAGAGTTAGCTATGTACTAAACCTACTGAAATGTCCCTGTTCAAAAGAATGATCGATAATAACATGTTCCTCATGTCGCCCATCACATCGCCAGTTGCACCAGTATCAGACACAGATAGTGATGAACATAAAGATAAAACAGACTATTTCAGCCAGGACACTAGAAGTAGTAGGAGTTATACATACACGAAGAACAGTGGAGACCTTATATTATACCAGCAGTCTAATGAGAACTCAATATATCATTACCACTATCAAGACGTATTCACGATGACGATGACACAAAATATTAGTACACTAGACAGACCGAAAACTTTAGGTATGGACATTTATCACCAGATAGCAGCCAGCAGAATGCGTGTATTCTCACCAGAGCAATCTTTATGCAGTTCTACCTCGTCTTCCACCATGATCACAACATTAACAGATGAAGACGAACTGTTTTCATTCCCACCTTAGATGGAAAACCTTCTGGAGAAGAAGAAGAAGATGATGATTATGTTAATGCATCACTCACTTCGTTAACAGATCTTGAGGAAGATACAAACTCAATTCATAGCAGCAGTGTGAGTGAAAAGGACCTGCTTATAGAATTCAACAGTACAAGTTTTGATCAATTGAACTTCCTTGCAGTGGATGATAATCAAATCAATCTGGCATTGTTGTCTAAGCTGCTACTACGTGTTTTCAAAAATTGTACATCTATATTATCCACTGTTCATTCATTAGAAACATTCACCCTGTTAGCACAAAGAGACTATCAAGTTCTTTTCGTAGACATTGAAATGCCCATGCTGGATGGGAATGAAATTGCGCAGGTGTTAAGAAAAGACAGTAGGTTTGATAAACTTGTGATAGTGGCAGTGACGAGTTGTGTATCACCACAACAATTGGAGAAACAGAAGAGTCATGGGATTGATCTCACGATTGCTAAACCATTGACATTGGAGTCTCTCAAGTTGCACCAGTGGGATATTTTACAATGCTTGCAACAGAGGAATCCACAACAGTTTGCTACAGCTCGTTCACAGGAGTTTAGTAGGTAATAATAGACATAACTTAGATAGACCAGCAAACCAGTAGACAGCTGTTAGATAAGTAGTAAGTAGAATATTCAGTAGAACTTGAATGAGACAGCAACTATTCAAACAGAATAGACGAAATTGTGCATAAAGCAGTGGTTTTCATGTTGATAATTTATTTTATTTTATTTCTGTTGTTAAGAAGAAGAAGAAGAAGACGAAGAAGATGGACTTCCACCAGAGTTTGTACAGCGAGGAGACGCTTTTCAAGTTGCACCAGCAATCGCAGCCAATGCCCAATGAATGTCCTGTTGATGAGCCAGTGGTCCCAGGTCTGGATATAAGATGTGGTCCCATACTAAGACTAGTGGCCAGCTACGAGCAAGGTGATAGCTACAGAGCAACAATCATGGTTGTCACACATGACAGCACTACCACAGTGGAACCTACAATCACTTATATCAAAGGAATAGCTGCACGGGACTCTAAACTAACACACGGTGAATTTCCTAAAACTATATTTGAGCAAAACAATGGTTACACATTCTGGAGGTTCTATGTCAATTTTAAACTATCTGATCACGAGGAGAAAATCAGGTACACAATCAATGACTCAATTACAAATGAATTCTACATTCCAAGTAAATCACAACCAATGAACATGATTTCATTTTCATGTAATGGATTCTCATTATCAACAGACACATCGACTTTTAAAAGTTCATTATGGCTTGATCTATTAACAAAACATTCATCTACAAAACGTGATCTCAAATATCATGTCATGATTGGAGGCGGTGATCAAATTTATTCTGATGCTATAATGAATAAATCACCGGAGTTTAATAAATGGTTAAAAGAGAAAAATAAAGTAAAGAAAAGACATGCCAAAATAACTCCAGAAATCCTTCAATCTTTTAACGATTTTTATTTAAATCATTATATGGAATGGTTTGGTAAAGGATATTGGGAAGGTACAAAGGGGAAAACTCTACAAAACTTATTCCCCTTGGCAATGGCTTTAATCCCATCAATAAACATTTATGATGATCATGATATAATTGATGGGTTTGGTTCATATAAAGATTCTACAATGAAAAACCAAATTTTTAAAAACATTGGTGTGGTTGCTTATAAATATTATATGTTATTTCAACATCAAGTTTCAATAACTAATGATGAAAATGATTATTTGAATGAGAAATCTTGGGTTTTGGGGCCTCATAACGGTCCATACATTGAGGAAAAATCACACTCAGTTTATACAAAACTTGGTCCATCAATTGGATTTTTAGGGTTAGATTGTAGAACTGAAAGAAAATTGAAACAAGTTGTTGCTAACGAGACTTATGATGCAGTTTTCTCAAGATTGTCATTAGAAGTTGAAGAGTCATCGAGACAGAATCAACCTATTAAACATATGATTGTGCTATTGGGGATCCCCATTGCGTACCCAAGACTGATTTGGCTTGAATGGATCTTCAATTCAAAATTGCTACATCCAATCAAGATGTTAGCAGCTAGAGGTATAATCTTACAAAAATCACTGCTGAATGAATTTGATGGGGAAGTTGAACTATTGGATGATTTAGAAGATCATTGGTGCTCAAAACATCATAAACATGAGAGAAATAAATTTGTTGGACGTTTACAAGATTTTGGGTCAAGAAATGGTATTAGAATAACAATCTTGTCAGGCGACGTTCATTTAACAGCAGTAGGTAGATTCAAATCAAAATTACATTTGCGTCATTTAACAAACCAGGATGAACGTAACAATAAAATTAAAAATGAACCAGAACATGACCCAAGATTAATGTTCAATTTAATTTCATCTGCAATTGTTAATGTTCCTCCACCAGATTCAATGGCCATGTTATTGAAAAAAAGATCAGGGATTCATCATTTTGACAGAAGTACCGATGAAGATATGGTTCCACTTTTTAATAAACACGTTGATGGAACTCCAAGAGACAATAAATCTTTTTTAAATAGAAGAAATTGGATGGATTTAATCCCAATACAGAATTTATCTGGGAATCCAAATTACAAGATTGGATTGAAGAAACTGCCTGGTCCATTGGAAGATTCAATCAAATTTGATCAAGATGAAAATAGAGACTTGTATTATAGTATCACTGAAGATTCGTTGGTTGCCACTATTCATGTGGAAAAAGATCATACTGACATGAAGAGTGAGAGTAAAGATTATGAGATTGTTGTTCCTGAACTGAAAGGGAAGTATATCTTGAAGCATATTGGTGTTAAATTCTGATCTTCCAACTCAGTCGAACACTCGAAGATAGAGCATAAAGTTGTATAATAAGATAAATTAACCAAACTTCAAGCTCATCGCTTACATAATTTTTTTTTTGTATGTAGCTGAAAAAAAATTTATTTTCTATCAAATTTTTTTTTTTTTTCTTTTAGAAACAGTTTCAAAATTCACCATTCGACTTGAAGAAACTTGAAGAAACGAGAATGGCTAAAGTTCACGACAAGAAGCATCCTAAGTCTGGAAGCAAAACAGACAAATCTGAGAAAAAACGTGGTTCCAAAAGACCTCACGAAGAAGTTGAACAAGAATTGAATGATGAAGTTGATGAGAAATTGATTGATGAATTAGATGAGAATTTTGATGAGATTGCTGATTTGTTAGGAGTTCAAGAGGCAGATAAACCTAAATCCAAGAAGAAAGAAGAAGTTGTTGAAGAAGTTGCTGAAGAAGATGCTGATTCAGAAGAAGAAGAAGAAGAACAAAAACAAGTTTCTCAAAATTCATTCTCTCATTTACAAACATCAGAATCAGAAGAGTTCTCAGATGATTTCACAAAACATAATTTCTCAGAACCAACAATGAAGGCAATCAAGCAAATGGGATTCACTAAAATGACTCAAGTTCAAGCAAGAACAATCCCACCTTTATTAGCAGGTAAAGATGTCTTAGGAGCTGCTAAAACAGGTTCTGGTAAAACCCTGGCTTTTTTAATTCCAGCCGTGGAATTATTATATTCATTGAAATTCAAACCAAGAAATGGTACAGGTGTTGTCATTGTCTCACCAACAAGAGAGTTAGCTTTACAAATTTTTGGAGTGGCTAGAGAATTAATGGAATTTCATACCCAGACTTTAGGGATTGTCATTGGAGGTGCAAATCGTAGAGCCGAAGCAGAGAAATTAGTTAAAGGTGTTAATTTATTGATTGCAACACCAGGTAGATTATTAGATCATTTACAAAACACTCAAGGTTTTGTTTTCAAAAATTTAAAAGCTTTAGTTATTGATGAAGCTGATAGAATCTTGGAAATTGGTTTTGAAGAAGAAATGAAACAAATTATTAAAATTTTACCAAATGAAAATAGACAATCAATGTTATTTTCTGCTACTCAAACTACAAAAGTTGAAGATTTAGCAAGAATTTCTTTAAGACCAGGTCCATTATTTATAAATGTTGACTCAAAGGAGGAAAATTCAACAGTTGATAGATTAGAACAAGGTTACGTTGTTTGTGATAGTGATAAGAGATTCTTGCTATTGTTTTCATTCTTAAAGAAAAACATCAAAAAGAAGATCATTGTCTTTTTGTCATCATGTAATTCAGTTAAATATTACAGTGAATTATTAAATTATATTGATTTACCAGTCTTGGATTTACATGGGAAACAAAAACAACAAAAGAGAACAAACACATTTTTTGAATTTTGTAATGCTAAACAAGGTATATTGATTTGTACCGATGTTGCAGCAAGAGGATTAGATATTCCATCAGTTGATTGGATCATTCAATTCGATCCACCAGATGATCCAAGAGACTATATTCATAGAGTTGGTAGAACAGCAAGAGGTACAAAAGCTCAAGGGAAATCGTTAATGTTTTTAACACCAAATGAATTAGGATTTTTAAGATATTTAAAAGCTGCAAAAGTTCCATTAAATGAATATGAATTTCCAACTAATAAAATTGCCAATGTTCAAAGTCAATTGGAGAAACTGATTACATCTAATTATTGGTTGAACCAAAGTGCCAAAGATGGTTATAGATCATATTTACAAGCTTATGCATCTCATCATTTGAAAACTGTTTATCAAATTGATAAATTAGATTTAGTTAAAGTTGCTAAAAGTTATGGTTTTAAAGTTCCACCAAAAGTTAATATTACAATTGGAGCAAGTGGTAAAAGTGCTAAACCACAAAGAAAGAAGATAAGAAACTGAAGTTCTTGTCTTTTAGAGTCTTGTATAGTATAGGAATTGTAATAGATCTACAACTTTAGATGGCCTTTTTTTTTTATTGAGATAATTTTATTAAAACTTTATATATAAAACAGTAATAACAGAATTATCATTCCAAATGATGTTGAATCCCAGAACCCATTAAGAAAATATGATAAATTATTTGTATAAAAAATTGTTTGATGATAAAAAGAACGACAAAAGAGAAAAACAGAATGCAAATTAATAAATGGTTGAACTTTATAAAATATTGAACTAAATGTGTTTCTAAGTTATTAGAATTATCTTTTACCTAATAACCCTAAAAATTCTTCTCTTGTCTTTTGAGCCTCTCTAAAACATCCAAGCATACAACTAGTTACAGTTGAAGAACCAGTTTTTTGAACACCACGACTAACCATACACATATGAGTAGCTTCAATGACCACGGCAACACCTTGAGGTTTTAAGATCTCAGTTATAGCCATTGCGATTTGTTTGGTTAATCTTTCTTGAACTTGAAATCTTCTTGAATACATTTCAGCTAATCTTGCTAATTTTGATAAACCCAAAACTTTTTTATTTGGGATATAACCAATATGAACTTTCCCGAAAAATGGCACTAAATGATGTTCACATAGCGAAAAAATTTCAATATCACGAACAATAACCATTTCATCATGATCCTCTTCGAAAACAGCTCTTTTGATAACGTCACGAATGTTATCTTCATAACCTTTGGTGAAATAAAGCATTGCTCTTGCATACCTTTCAGGAGTTTCCAGTAAACCTTCTCTTGAAGTATCTTCTCCCAATTCTTCCAATATTATCTTAACAGCATTAGCGATTCTTTCTTCTCTTTGCTTAGATTCTTCTTCATTTGATTCGATTCTTTTTCTTGCACCAACACTTGGCCAAGATAGCCCATCTGAATCTATTGGTGGGTTGAGGGTGTAAGGAGACGCAGGTCTAGTTTGTAAAGGAGAGTCATATAAATGTTTTGGCAATTTTTTAGCATTTGAACTTGAAGTGTTGTGGTTATGATGATGAATTGAATTATTTGCTACTTTTGAGTAACCAGCACCGTTCAAGTGGGCATTATCCGGTAATGACCCTGAGCCAGCAGAGGAGGAAGAAAGTTCTAAATTGGAGATATCTTTGGATAGAGCAGACATTGTTGTAACTCAATTCTGTACTCAGTAAAGCTGATTAAAACGTGATATCAGCTCTGACTGTTATTCAATTGGTAGCTAAGCAGACAGCAAGCAGACAAAGCAACTCAAAAAATTCAATCAGTTCAAACCGCAAATGAAATCAACAACTAAAATTGAACTGAACTAAAATGAACAAAATTCAAAGTCAATAATTAATTTCGATTTAATTTATTAATTTTTCCATCCTGACGACAAAATTCTTAAAAATTTGCATGTTTTTTTTTTTCTTTTCAATAAAAATAATCGCTTAGTCAGCTCACCAGCCACAGCTCAGCCACAACTCAGCCACATTCATTAGTTGAATTAATTGAACTAAAACTCAATAGAAGACTCTTCCAACACCTTGACACACAGAGCTATTAGGGTTAGTTAGTATGCTATGCTATGACTGATTGAGTATAAATTGATGTAACTTACCAGATTTCTTTATCCAGAATAAAACGAGTGAGTCCCTTCCCACGACATTTGCCACACAGCACACCTCCCAATGAAGGATCACCTGGCTTAACAAATCTGTTACCAGGAGGAGGAGGAGGAGGTGGGCCAGGCATTGGACCTCCCATTGGAACTCCCATTGGAACTGGTGGTGGCATGAATGGAGTCGGTGCATAGCTAGGGAATATCACTGCGGTGGAAGGATTCATCAAATGAACATTTGGGCCTTGTGAAGCGAAAGTGGACCAGCAGTCTTTACATGACTTGCCGTTCTTGATCTTGTAGCCTGTGTTGTTGCACTTGTGGCACCTGTACCCTGGCGGGTACACCCAGGGAAGCTGGTGGGGTGGGCTTGAGGAGCTGTACTGTTGTTGTTGTTGTTGTTGTTGTTGTTGTTGTTGTTGTTGGAATACCTGTGGATTTGAAGATGGCAATTGTCCTGGAGGTGGAACTGGTGGTCTTGCGTGCAATTCCTCCTGCACAACTTGCTCGTAAGGCGGTGGATCTGTTGGTTTCCCCATTTCTTTCTTCTTTCTTGCTTCTTGCTGGTTGTTTCAATAGTCAAAAGATCAAGATACCGCCACAAATCTTTGTTTTTTTGTTGTATAAAAATAAAAATAAAATTCCTTTGTTTACGTGTTTCAACAACAATCAGATACAAAATGGTCTGGCTTTCAGAGCAGCAGAGTGAGTGGATTCACTAGATAACTACATTGCAGATAAAACTAACAAACACAGAATACGGCGTGGGGTTCACCGCAGCAGGTATGATTTTGAGCTATTAAATTGGATGCCAGTATTAAAAATAACCAATTTCTTTTTCCATCACAGGATTCCTCTTCTTCTTATTCGGAATATTCACATTCTTTGACTCTGCTTTACTAGCTCTAGGAAATGTATGCAGTTGTCATAAGTGTCACAGTTCTTTTCTCAATATGTACTAACAACTTTTTTTTCTTGTTTTCCTACAGATTTTATTCATAATTGGTCTAATACTCATCATTGGTCATAAGAAAACTATAGTGTTCTTCACAAGACCAAATAAAATACGTGGAACTATTGCATTTGCATCAGGGATCATTTTAATCTTAGTGAAATGGCCATTCACTGGGTTCCTAATTGAAAGTTTTGGTATACTGGCATTATTTGGGTAAGTAGAAAACTCTAAAATTGTTAATCTTGCAAAGAACAGAAACAATAATAACATTTTTTTCAGTGACTTTTTTGCAGTTATCGTCTCATTCTTAAGAAGCATGCCTATCATTGGACCTATTCTTTCACACCCAGTTATTGCTCCGGTATGTTTGTTTTTTTTCTTTATCTGTTTCTCTGTTGATAGAAAACTAACGTTTTTTTTTTCTCACAGGTGGTGGATAGACTTGCAGGTGTCACAGTTCTTCCTGTTTAGCTGATAATCTTGCTTGATAGACTTATTTATTCCTTCCAGTTGTAGTCTTTTCGTCAGCTCATCGGTTGGAGCAACATTTATTCATTTCTTCATCATTAAAAAAAAAAATAAAATTTTATACTGAATTTCAAAAGAACCAAAAAAACAGAAAGAAAGAAATGCCAGCTCAGCGCACTCAAAGACTTGCCAAAGGAGGCAACAAAACTTCTGCAGTGCTGGAATCTGGAACTACTACCAAAATCAACAAAAAAATAAGAGATATCGAGAGATTACTACAGAAAAAAAGAGACTCGTTACCTGCTAATGTTATAATAGATAAAGAAAGAGAATTAAAAGCTTTGAAAGTTGAATTAAATAACTTGAAAACCAAAAATAAAATTATAGAATTCACAAGAAAATATCACATGGTTAGATTCTTTGAGAGAAAAAAAGCTTTAAGAAAATATAAACAAATTAAAAAAGAACATGACGAGTTAGTTTCTAAAAATGGTGAAAAGAAAGAAATTAAAAAATTAAGAAAAAAATTATTACATTATGAACAAGATTTGATCTATATAACAAATTTCCCAAGAACTGAAAAATATATCTCATTGTACCCTGTGGAAAAGGAAAATGCTGGAGCATCAATTGATAAAAAACAACAATTGAAAAATGAAGAAATTAAATTATCTTATAAGAAAAAATTCGAATCAATGGTTCAAGATAATACTATTCCAATCCCATTATCTGAAATCTTGGAAGGTGCTACACTAGAATCAAAAGGTCCAAATCCAGTTTCTTATGAAATTCAACATTCAAAAGAAATCGATGCAATGGATGATGCAAATGATTCTACAACAACTAATAAAACAACTGTGGAAGATGAAGAAGATGACTTCTTTGAATAATTTATTTATACATATATATAGTTAATAGATTAATCCAACAATTTCACAGTTTCAACATATGTAATATCAAACCCATCGCAAATCATTAAAACATCTAACTCTAAACCTCTTAATTCATTTGGAATTTGTAATGAACATTCAATAACACCATTCGGTTCATTTTTACGTATAACGGGACTTGCACGTTTAATTAATAATAAATCAGATGTGGATCTATGGGCAAGTATAACAAACCATGATTCTTTTTGAAGTTTTGGGAATTTAGGGGTATGAATCTTGAAGTCTGAATTGACTGGTTTATTGAAATGTTTTAATGATACTAACACTTCTTTATTATGAGTTTGTGAAACTTTAAATTCTCCAATTGGTAATTTATTCAAAACGTTCATGAAAACATGTTTATTTTGTTTAGAAATTTTCAATTTCTTCAATATTTCATCTTGACTCAAATCTTTAATTTTTTCAAAACTTAAATTATCATCTTCCTTTCCAATCATTGAATATTCTTTACTTAAAACTTCAACCGGTGATCCGTCAATTCCATACCCGTCAATTCTTTGTAAATTTGCCCCATCAATGGCGCTAATAGATAAATCATCAAACCAATGTGCTTGTTTAATACATTGCATGATTTTAATAAACATCAAAACTGTATTTAAAAACCCTAATTCGGAGGCAACATCAATATATGCTTGTAAGACACGTAATGCTTGATCTAACACAGAAACAGTGTCCTGAGAATAATCAGCAATTGGTAAATCTGCTCGACTTAAAAATGCTTGTAATAATAAATATGTTTTAATGTGTGGATCCCAAATTGGTCTGTCTGGTAAATCTTCTTCTGCTGAATATCTGAGATTTTTAGACATCTCCATGTTCATTAACTCCTCACCATGTCTTGTTGGTAATTCATCATATTCTGTGGCTTCTGATAACCATCTGAGACACTCTCTGAACGTAGCTTGATTATTTATTTGTCCCACTAAATTTCTAATTGTTTTATGTGATAAATAATAATACGACGATATTTGTAAATATGGTGTTGGTTGTAACATTTTCTCTCCTGCAATAACACAACTTGATTCTTTCAAATTATCAATTGTATCATCAATCAAATTCGATAAATATTTATTAACACTCTCTGCAGAAACATCTTCAATACCATAATAAGTTGGATTGTTATATGCCCTTCTATATAAAAATGTCCATGTCAAAAAGTCTAAGGCTTCTTGTCTTGACTTGATAGTACCTGCTGCAATTTCTGCTCCAATATGATCATCCAAGACTTTATGTAAACTTGATTCAACTGGGAACCCAACATTCAAAAAATGTTTGTAGAATTGCTTCTTGGATTCTTTTGTATAAACAATGGCAATACCACTTGTATCAAACGCAGGACGTCCAGCCCTACCCATCATTTGTAAAATATCAGTCAAATCCATATCTCTATACCCTTCAATCTTGGCATCAAAAAACTGTGTACCTTTGATTATAACTAAATGTGCAGGTAAATTAACACCCCATGCTAAAGTACTTGTGGCTATTAAAATTTGAACTTTATTCTCCAAAAATAATTTATGACTGATTTTACGATCACTATCAACTAAACCCGCGTGATGTAATCCAATACCAAATTGTAATGAAAGTTTCAGTGTTTCATCTTTAACTTTACTTATAACTTCATTTAATTCATATTCATCCATCTTCAAAAAACGACGTGGATTTTCTTCCATACCACATAAATGAATCAAATCTAATGCCGTTAAACGAGTTTGACGACGTGATGCAACAAAAATTAAAACTGGCTTAGTTGGTGAATGTGTTTTAATGGCCATGAATGCTGGTTTATTCATAACTTTCATTAATGGACAAAATGCTAGATTATCTTGAAACCCATCAATATACATTTGTAATGGAACTGGTCTAACAGATTGAGGAAAATTAAATAATCCATTTTTAACACCTAACCAACCTGCCATATCAAATGCATTGGAAACAGCTGTAGACATACCTAATAATCTAATCTCTTTTTTAGTCTGAGATGCAATATAATTCATACGACTAACAATCATCTCTAAAATTGGTCCACGATCACTTGCCAATAAATGAATTTCATCCATAATAACTAATGAAACTTGTTGAACAAATTTACGGGTTTGCCAATTACGTGAAATACCATCAAATTTTTCTGGTGTTGTGATAATAATACTAGCTTCTCTAACATCTTTTGCTGCTGGAATAGAATCACCTGTTAATTCAACAACTTTATGTCCTGTAATTTTAGAAATTCGTTCTCTCCAATCATCAACTCTTTCTCTAACCAAAGCTTTCATTGGCGCAATATAAACAATTTTTGAACCCGGGAATTCTTTGAATGCGTGCCATATTGCTAATTCTGCCACGATGGTTTTACCTGAACCAGTTGGGGAACCAACAAACACTGAGCTATTGGTGTTATATAAAGTATGGAATGTCATTGTTTGCATTGCATTAAAATATTTGAATTTGGAACTATAGATTTGTTCAATTTTAGGATCATGTAATGCAGTGATTGGTAATGGTTGTAGTTTCAATAATTTGGTCTGTAATGTTTCATTATGTGGTCTAATTAAATGCTGGAATGAAATACTATGAACAGCTTCTGAACCGATCCAAGTATCTGAGATAACTCTAATGACAATCTGAGGCGGTAATGGATCAGTTAATGGAATCATAAACTCTAACTCTTGTGAATTGGATAAAGATTTCTTATTAATGATAATTTTTTGAAAATGTAAAATTGATGATTTATCAGATTCTTCCACTAATACCCAAAACATTTGTGCATTACCATGAATTTTAACATCCCATTGGAAATCTGGCTCAAGTGTCGCATGAACTCTCATGACATTTTTAGTGATTGGGAAAATTTCAGCGTCAATCAAAATAGTTGGGAATTTTCCAATCATTTTATACAACACACTTCCCATACGGTTATTATGAACTAATTGACCTAATTCACCAGCTTCCATATCACGTAACATATCCATTGGTGGATTTTTTGACATAATAATTCTCAAAATTTGATGGGATAGTTCAAATTGTTTCATTGGATGTTCATATGACCACATACGTATTTCAATCGATTTACAAATTGATAACATGATCTTACTGAATTTACCCCATCTTTTATGGATACCAATTAAAAACAACGCACGGCATATTCTAATGGAGTTTTGAGCAACATAATTACTATCTGAGTATAATGCTGGATCATTAATGGTTGCTTGAGAAATGAAAGATTGTAATAAAACATTAGTTTTACCTGGAGCTGAGCCCATTTCTGCACCAATTTGACAAGGAACTTTATCTTCCATCAATTTAGTCAATTCAGCAGCTTCTTCCTCTCTAAATTTAATACTATCAAATTCACTACTCATACTAATCATCGATAAAACATCAGCTTCAGTTGCATCTGGTGAACAAATTTGATTAAAAATTTCAACACTGTCATTAAGTAAATAAAAATCAGATGCGATTCTACCAAGATCTTTTGGAATGAAATGCATACTTGTTTCATCAAATATAATCATTTGTAAACTATGCAATCTTCTTGCAGCTTGAATAATCATTTCTCTTCTTCTTTCAAATAACTGAGGATCTTCATTGATTTCTCTCCAATCAATGGCATAAGCAAAAGGATTTTGTCTCATTCTAACAAACATGTAAGTATAGCCTAGCCATTTGATACCTTCATCAACATTTGTGACCGTACCCAAAGAAATTTCAGCGTTCAAGTTATCAACAATCTTATCAGAGAGTTTTGATTCAATTGGATGTTGAGAAGTCAATAATCTAACGTATTCATCTAGTCTATCACTAGTGGTACATAAAATACCAGTACCATATTTCTCAAATTGTGGTCTACCAGCACGACCAAAAATTTGAATAACATCAGATATTCCTAAATCTGTAAAACCACCTTTTTTGGAATCATAAACTTGAGTACCTTTAACAATGACAACAGCAGCAGGTAAATTAACACCCCAAGCTAAAGTGGCAGTACAACACAAAACTTTGATTGATCCACTCATGAACATTTTCTCTGTCAAGTTACGATCTGCTCTTAGCATACCAGCATGATGAACACCAAATCCAAATTGAAATAACTCTTTTAGATCTTTATTGTGATTTTTCCCCATTTCTCTTGAAAACTTATCATACTGAGGTGAATCTGTACAGTCAAATATAGAAGTTTCATGATTCTCACGAGCCATTGATATGAATGTTTTAGCGGTCTTAACAGTGTCTTTTCTTGAATGAACAAAAACCATTACTTGTGCACCATTATTCAATTCTTCTATAAGTTTTTCATATGTAACTAAATCTAGATTTTGTCTCGCTTGTTTACTTCCTGCTTTACCTCTAACTCCTAATAATTCTTGCTTCAATGGAATTGGACGAAATGATTGGTCAAAGAAAAACATACCAATTTGTCTATTAACTCCCAAAAAGTCAGCAACATCAACATAATTTGGTAAAGTAGCAGAAAGACCAACAACTCTGATCATGGATTGTGTACTTTCAACTTGCCTTAAAGTACGAGCAACAAGAGTTTCAATAACAGAACCACGGTCTTCGTGTAACAAATGAACTTCATCAATGATTAATAATTGAACTTTGGAGACTAGTTCATTATCACCATTTCCCTTTCTTGTAACAACATCCCATTTTTCAGGTGTAGTGACAATAATTTGTGTAGTTAAAATTTCAGCTCTTGTTAATTGCATATCACCAGTCAATTCTCTAACTTGAATACCCAACCAAGCTAATTTTTTGGAAAATTTCTCCACAATTTCGGCAGCTAAAGCTTTTAATGGCGCAACATAAACAATTTTAAATTCACTATAATCAATATCAATAATATCTTCTGTCTCGGTGGCAAATTGTCCTATTGTGTGTAAAATTGTTAATAAAGCAACATCAGTTTTACCTGCACCCGTTGGAGCACACACTAGCATATTCTCATTAGTGTTATAAGCGACGGGATACACCAAAGATTGCATTCTGTTCAACGAAGAATAACCTTTAAAAGTTCCTTGACATAAAGCATCTAAGTCACTGATATAAACAGGTACTTCATTCGGTCTTTTCAATTTCTTTGAATGTGATATCGGAATAACAATTTCTTCATACAATTCATGAGATTCTCTTGTAGATCCAAATGGTAAAACAAATTTTTGTCCATTGAAGGCAACGGTGTTACCAACATCAGCAGCAGCATAAACATTTGGGTATTTTTTCACACTTGTTTCTGGCAATAATTCTCTGTTTTTGGCGTTATAACGATTCTGCTTAACTTGGTTCCTTATATCTTTTGCCGACAGTAGTTTTGTCTCTTCTTGTTGGAATTTTTGATCTTTGGCTAATGTGATATCTGAAATTAATTTATCTTTATTGGTGATGATGGTCGAGATCAAATCAAACTCATCAAACCCGAGGATGTCAAAAAGCAAAGATTGCAAACTGTCATCTGATTCACTGGACTCAACAGTCAAAGTTAATGACTCTAGCAACTGATTAGCAGATATATCTTCTCTCGTACTGGCAATTCGTTCACATTGTGTCTTCAAATTCTCGAGTAAACCAGAAACAGGAACAAAATCGGTTTCCTCACTATCACTGTCACTCATATCCTCATCTTCATCGTCCTCTACCATCAGCTTAATATCGTCAAACTGCTTGAACAAAGAATCCAAGTACTTCAAATCGTGTTTCTCTTCGGTGACTTTTGGAGTCCCCACGTCAATGGAATCAAGTGCAGCCAATGCATCACTCACTGTTTGCATTGCACGCATGAAAGAGCCTGTCGAAAAGACAGAGTAAGCGACAGACATGGCTTCCGGTATCTCGCTGTATACTTGTTGTTTTGACTAATATTGAAAATAGATTTTCAGATTTTTTTTCTATCTCACGAAACTTCAACTCATTATAGGCGTTTAGTACTTACTACTCTGTAGAAATTTGAGGGAAAGTGAGCCAGCTACAGTTAACATATTCGAAATTATAATCTCATTAACATAAGATAAACACATAATTAACAAACAAATGAGAGAACTTTTCATCATATATTCAATTTACCGTAATTTCTCAAGTTCAATCTTCCACTTAATAGATCAGAAACTTCCATGAACTGTTGCCAGTGGACAGTCAAACCTTTTCTTAGCTCAATATCTGCTTCAGTCTCCCATAACTTCTTGATAGAAGTGAATTTCAATTCAGAACCTTCAATACCAATAACAGCAGCACTTTCACTTTCATTAGGAACTGTTGAAACTTTTGAACCTTTAACAAATTTAAATCTTAGATTTGGATCACTACCATCTAGTTCATTCTTATCAATTTTTTGGTTCCATTCTTCTATGAATTTAACACATTTAATAGCAAATCTTGAAGCTGTCACTCTATCAACTGCAGTTGGAACACCTCCTTGTTGATAATGACCTGGAATTGCAGTTCTTGTTTCAAACTTACCATTACTTTGTTCTTCAATGATTGATGCAATTAATTCTGTACTGTAAACATCTGATGCATTTTCATTACGAATCAACATTCTACCATTTCTTGTTTCACCAGTATCAGCTTTGAAACTTGAGTTTAATAATGCAATGTCTTCTTGTAAAATTTTCAAATTGATTTTAGTTTCTGGAGTATATGTTCCTAAAGCACCAGTAACTAAACCAATGTAACTTGCAACATAACCTGAATTACCACCTTGGACTTCAACAACAAAAACTCTTCTTCTAGTGGCAGAAGCAGATTGCTTAACAACATCAGAGTAAGCAACTAAAGCATTTAAACAAGTATCACAACCTAAAGAATATTCAGAACCAGGAACATTATTGGAAACCGTGGCAGGAATCAAAGTGATTGGAATGTTGAAAGCAGGGAAAGTTGTTCTAGCTTCATATAATTCATGTAGTGCTCTAAAACCTTCAAATCCACCAATAATGATCAAACCATCAATTTTGTATTTCTGGAAATAGTAGGCAACAGTTCCTAAATCCAAAGATGGTAATGATCTATTGGTACCAATTTCAGAACCACCAATACTATTCCAACCTCTAACATCTTGGAAAGTTAGTTCTTGAATAGAACCATGACGGATCAATCCACTGAAACCATTTTGAATGGCATATAATTTGTGACCCAATGATAAACTGTATAATAAAGCGGATCCAGTAGCAGCATTCAAGGCAGCAGATGATGCACCAACATGAACCACAGCAATGTTTAATCTTTGATCTTCTGGTAAAACTTGAGAACCATCATCATGTAAAGATAATGAAACATAGTTATGATAAGATTCAATGAAATCAGAGTTTCTTAAACTGATGGCTTTATCAAAATCTTTAGCTTCAATGGCAGCAGCAACAGATTTAGTTAATTTGACAGATTCAACTAGAGGTTGAGTCATGATTTTGTTCTCCACAATACCAATCAATGGTGATGGATCATTTGGAGTTAGTTTCAAGATTGATTTGACAGCTTCAACACCTTGTAAAGTGGCTAACATTCTATCAGAAGCAACAGCAGTACCACCTCTTTGAACATGACCTAATGTTGTAATTCTAGTATCTAAACCTAAATCAACTAAAACATCTTTAACTTCTTCAGAGGTGATTGGTTTCAAATCAGTATCAATGGCACCTTCAGCAACAATGACAATAGTTTTTCTGCGACCTTTATCTCTATGTCTTTTACAAACTTTTCTCAAATCAGCTTGCCATTCACCAGCCTTTGGTGCTCTTTCCGGAATAAAGATGAAATCAGCACTAGTTGCAATACCTGCATTTAGCGCTAACCAACCACAATGTCTACCCATGACTTCAACAACAAAAGCTCTTGAGTGTGATTCAGCAGTAGCATCAATGTAATCAACCATTTCACAGATTCTTTCCAAAGAAGAATTAGCACCAATGGTGGAATCAGTTCCAGACATATCATTATCAATGGAACCCACTAAACCAACAATGGTTAAGAACTTATGTTTGTCAAATTGTTCTTGAGTTAATCTTTTGCTATCAACTAATTCTTGTAATAAAGAAGGCCATTCACTTCTAAACAAATCAGCACCAGTTAATGAACCATCACCACCACAAACAATCAAACCATCAATTCCATTATCAATCATATTTTTTGCTGCTTGTAAACGACCTTCACGCTCTCTAAACTCTTTACAACGAGCAGTACCGATCAAAGTACCACCTAATTCAACCCAACCTCTAACATCATCCCATGACATTTTTTTAATGTAATCACCACCATTAACTAAACCGGAATAACCTTCATAAATGGCAAAGACATCACAATTGTAAAAAATACCAGTACGAACCACGGCACGAACCACAGCGTTCATACCTTGAGAATCACCACCAGATGTCATAACAGCAATTTTCTTCTTTTTAATTTTAGGAGATTCTGATTGATATCTACCATGGTCTTTAGTTGTTGCTGTTGTTGTTGTTGTTGTTGGTGTCTGAGCAGTGAAAAATTCAGCTGGGACTGGTCCAGTGAATGGGTTTGGTTTATCACTGAATGCGATATGATTTCCCAATGGATCTTGTAGATGTAATAACCCATCAATCTCCTTTAAATTGAATTTTGACTTGATTTCGTTGAATTGAGTAGTGAAAAACACCAGAAGACCTTCTAATTGAGAGTCTGAACTACTGTGAGATGTATTGCTTTGAGCATCAGGTTTGGAGAGTCTTAATTTGATAAAAGCTCCTTCAGATTGTAAACTTTGACTTTCTTGTAAAGGCACAACATAGGAGATACATTGTTTGTTTTGTTTGGAAGTTGAGAGTTGAGTCAGTTTAAATGATTCCAACCACACTTCTTTCACTGAATCTTGGGCAATCCCACTGAGAGAACTGACGATATTAGGAGCCTTGGTGTAATTTCTGACTATTTTGAAACCCAATGCTTGATAGAACTCGCTTGTTTGAGCAAACAAAGAGTCACTTTGCGTTGAGAATGAAAGGAAAGACACGCCTGAGAGAGTCATTGTGTCTTGTAGTGTATTATAAAGCTATTTCTATATGGTTTTTAATTGTGATGTTGGTGCAATTCACAGAATTCGAGGATTTTAGCAATATTTATACTCATCAGAAGGTGTTCAGTTATCATATGGCACATCCATCACACCATCAGACAGACATCACCAGCAGCTGTTTGAAGACATTAATAGAGGAGCTAACCAGACAGGTTAGACAGAGACAGAGACACGCGAGAGATGCTCGTGCTATGTGGATCAGGACTGTCGGTGGTGCTCACTGCGATCCAGCTAGTTGAGCTGCTGCCCAAATGCAGTGTGTTGATAGTGGAAGTTGGTGATGTGAGTGGTGCCAGTGATGCTTCCAGTTGGTGCCTGTCGTCTCTGGCTACAGTGACACAAAGCTGCTGCTCGGTGATGGAGATTGCTGCACACAACCAGAGCTCTTCTTCGGTGATGTTTCTTTCGTCAGTACGACGTCTGGACTCAAGAGCATTGACGTTGCTGCTTCAGCCATCACCAGAACGGTCACTGACAGTGGTGTACCATCCAGCAACACTGCTACGGTACTTGATGGTGTACTTGCTCACAAGGAATGTCACCATTGCGCACAAACCACTGAATATGAGTGTTCAAGACGTGGTTTCCAATATTCTTAAAGACCAGAGATACCGCAATAGTGTGTTCTTCAATATGAACTATATGGAATTACACACACCACAGACCGCTAACATCCAATGGGATGGACTCAGAAACACCTCGTTGCCACTACAATGCCAATTATTGGGCTCGCCATCTACTCAAAGACCCCAGATTTTCCAGTCACAGCATAATGTTTTCGAAATCCAGCTTTCACAGTCAGAAAAAGACGTACAGACAGCTCTTCATTGCGCAGGCATCATCCACACGACACTGAAGAGCTCAAATCTACTGAAACCGGCGAGTCGATTGTAAATATTCTGAAAACTCAACACGTACATAAAGTTGAAATAAATTTTCTAAACTAGTACTATAAACATCAACAATTTTTTGGATCGAGAAACCAGCAATGTCAGAGTCCTTGCTACCACTCAAGCGTCCAGCTGAAGATGCCACAGACAAGCAGCAGCATTATCAGACACGCTCCACTACTCAATCAACTCAAACACCTCCTCCACAAGCACCAATAATCAACAAATTCAAACCAATCTTACCTTACAGACCTATTGATTTCACTCCATTACAACCAACATTCACTCCTTCCTCGATAGACCCTGATTTTTATCTCATAGAAGATATCCCACATACAACACGCCGTGGATTCCAATACAGCCCCTGTGCTCCTAACCCATTATTATCAGTGATGAAGTTTGGTACCACGGATCTTCCACCATATTCAATCACTTTAAACCCATTTGATAAATCATTGGATGCACTGCTGTCAAAGGATCAATTATCAGTCACTACGGAGAAAGGTTGGAGAAGTTGTCGATCCAGTATCCCAATCAAATCAGGATTAATTTATTTTGAAATCAATATAATTAAATCAAATGAGAATCAACATGTTCGTTGTGGACTATCGCGTCGTGAAGCGTCATTAGAGGCACCTGTTGGGTTTGATGCATATGGATATGGGCTGAGAGATAAAGGTGGGTTCAAGATGCATATCTCTAGACCAAGTCCTGGGATTGAAGGTGGATTCAAAACTGGTGACGTTTTAGGGTTCTTAGTTGATTTAACCAATGTTTCTGATCCTCAAGTCAAAGATATTGTTAGAGATCAGATTGCCATTAAATTCAAGAGCAGGGTTTTTTTTGAAAAATATGATTATACACAAACTAAAGAAATGGAACATTTGTTGAACCCAGTTACAGTTTTTGGAGAGAAGGCAGTTTTAGATAAAAATTCATATAAACCACCAGTGATTGCTAATTCATCAATCAAGATTTATAAAAACGGTGAATTAGTACCAAACTCTTTTGAAAACTTGTATTCATTTTCACCACCAAACTCTGAACAGAAAAATAATGTTGTTGATAAATATAACGACAATGGAACATTAGGTTATTATCCAACAATAAGTGTTTTCAATGGAGGTGTTGCACAGCTGAATCCAGGTCCTGATTTCAAATATTTCAGTAAAGTACAAAGTATTGATGGTGTTAAAGGTTATCATGAATTATATGATGAGAAGATCATTGATGACATTGTATGGGATTTAGTTGATGAATTAGAAGCAGAATCCATATCTACATAGAAAAAACACACAATTTAATAAACAAAAAAACAACTTCAAATATAGACTCTATAAAGCAGCTTCGCCAACTCTAACCAATTTATCATTCCAAACAGCTGAACAATTTCCGTTAGGACAATTTGAGCCATTTGCTGTGATGTGATTTTCTAAGCATGGAACATGGAACCTCACATAGCAATCCAAGTTCTGACAACGAACACCTTCAGTCACCATATCATTACAAGAATGACATAGTAAAATATATCCAGCATTATCATTTTTATTTTTACAACCAAATTTTTCAATCAGGTCTCGTTTCAATTCAGTGATGGATTTCAAAGATAACGAGTATCGACCTCTTCTACTTAAGTTGAACCACCCATCGTTAACCAATTTTTTCAAGAAAACATTGGATTGCGACGCGCTATATTGTCCAGTGGTTTGACATATGCTCATTGCATCAGTACTTGTGATTATGAAACTCTCACGATCACGATCATTATCAAGTATCAGCTTCTCAATCATTTTCTTCAAGATATCAATCTCCTTTGGAGTGTAAGTCGTGAATAGTTTTGAAGTTCCACCATTCGTTGTGTTCAAATAAACAAAAAAGATCTGGTTGGAATTCTGGCTACGCACTTTCCTCACTTCAAATCCAAGCTCGTGCAAATTATCGTTGATCAACTCCACACTGTCGTCCAACGAACGTTCTGCCAGCTCCTCAAGAATCGCCTGTGAGTAAAGTGGTTCTTCCTCAGTAGCTTCACCAGACACGAACTTCATGGCTTTGGAAAAAACCACCTCGACTTGCTCGTCAAGACATGGATTTGTGGCCATCACTGTCTGCAACACACACTGCTCGACCAACGTATAAGTCTTCATCTCTGTCTCTCTCTGTCTTCTTCTTCTGCTTCTGCTACTTCCTTCTTCAGTATACAATTAACTGAAATAAATTAAAATCTTCAGGGTAAAAATTAAAATAAAAACAACTTCCATCAGCAAATTGTTCAATTCACTTGAACAACAACATCAACCAACTCATCAAAAAATGGCCTTCCAGCAGAACCAGTATCAAAGCCAGTACAACAGCTGGCCTCAAGCACCACAAAATGCACAATTTTTCCCACAACAGCAGCAACAGTTCTCCCAATTTGACGCTCCTCAAGGCGCAATGGACTCTCACAACGCGTACTCTTCAGTCTCTGGAACATTGGGTGATGGTGAGCTTTCTCGTGGTGTGCTAGCCGCTTTCTCAACATCAGGGTACGCTAACGAACCACCATTGCTACAAGAACTAGGTATCAATTTCAACTTGATCAAATTGAAAACATTGGCTGTTTTGAATCCAAGAGGAACAATTACACCTGACATGATGGTGGATTCTGATCTTGCGGGACCAATACTGTTCTGTTTAGTGTTTGGTACCTGTTTACTACTAGCAGGGAAAATCCATTTCAGTTACATCTACGGTGTTGCATTATTTGGAACTATTTCATTGCATTTTTTCTTCAAATTAATGAGTGAAAACACAATTGATTTCATAAGAACCGCATCAGTGCTAGGGTACTGCTTGCTTCCACTTGTACCTATAAGTTTTGTTGGGATATTCATAGACTTGAACAATTTATTAGGGTACTTACTTTCAACACTAACGATTTTTTGGAGTACATACAGTGCTTCTGGGTTTTTCGTTGCTGTTCTCAGTTTGCATAATGTGAGAATGTTGATTGCTTACCCATTGGCTATGTTCTACAGTATTTTTGTGTTAATGGCTATCTTTGTCGATAAAAGCAGTTGAATTGTGTATGTATGTACATCCAGCTAATAACACATTGGAATCAATCTTTTTTTTTACACCATTCCATAACTGGTGTGTGCTGTATCATTAATAACCATAACAGTAAATTAAATGACTAGTATGAAACACAGTCAGTTCATTGGAGAACTTTTGCCCACTGTAAGATTTGTAGTGCTTTTCCAATCAAACTCATAATCAAATCAACATCAACCAGAATCCAGACAGAAAAAAACTGAATTTTATACTCAAATTTTTTTAATATACATCGACTGACAAGATGTTCAACAGACGAGTCGCTCCAGGAGTGCTGAGACAGCTCAGCCGTTGCAACTCAACACTGCAAAAGAACCCATATTTCATCACCACACCAATTTTTTATCCAAACGCTGGTGAGTCTCTACAGAAGTTGATCAGAATTGTATGATTTCGGTTTAATTAACTTCGAAATGCTTATAGCTCCACATTTAGGTCATTTATATTCCATGCTGCTATGTGATTACAAGGCAAGATGGGAATTATTGAAAGGAAATAAGTCTTTCCTGCTAACAGGAACTGATGAGCATGGTTTGAAAATACAGAATGCTGCTGATAAAGCTGGTAAATCTCCACAAGAATTTGTTGATCAATTAGCTTTGGTGTTTAAGAAACTAGCTAGTGATGCACATGTCAACTACAGTAGGTTCATCAGAACCACTGATAAAGATCATATTGCAGCTGTTCAATATCTATGGAATTTTTTATTAGAAAAAGGGTATATTTATCAAGGTGAACATTCTGGTTGGTACTCTATCTCAGATGAAACTTTTTACCCAGAAACTCAAATCGTTGAAAAAGATGATGGGAAATTTTATTCAATTGAATCTGGTTCAGAAGTTGTCTTTGAATCAGAATCAAATTATTTTTTCAAATTATCATCATTTCAATCTGATTTAATTAATTATTTAGAGGCAAATCCAAATTTCATCTTACCTCAATCTCGTTATGAAGCATTATTATCAGAGCTCAAGTCAAAACCACTAGAAGATCTGAGTATATCCCGTCCATCTTCGCGTCTAAGTTGGGGTATACAAGTCCCAAATGATCCATCTCAAACAATTTATGTCTGGATCGATGCATTGACTAATTATGTCACTGCTGCAAATTATCCCAAGCTTGATAATAAATGGCCTGGAACTCATGTTATTGGTAAAGATATTACCAGATTCCATTGCATTTATTGGCTAGCAATTCTGATGGCTGCTGATTTACCATTACCAAAACAAGTCATCATTCATGGTCATTGGTTGTCAGATGGGTTTAAAATGAGTAAAAGTAAAGGAAATGTTGTTGATCCAATGTATGTGGCAGATTATTATGGAATGGAAACTGTTAGATTTTTCCTTGCTGAAAATTCAGTTCTTGATAGTGATAATAATTTTAGTGAATCAAGAGTTTTCAAAACTAGAACTGAGTTGGTTGATAAATTTGGAAATTTAATTAATAGAGCATGTGGGAAAAAATTCAATATAGAGAGAGCTGTTCTCAATTATGAGCAATTGGATCTATCTACACTGGACCAAGATTTAGTGACGGGTCATTTGAATATTAAAGAAAAGGTTAATAAATTATATCCAAGTATGGATTCCAACATGTCACAATTTAATACATTATCAGCAATCAAAGAAATTTGGGAAGTTATTAATGAGGCAAACTCATACGTTCATAATTCAGAACCATGGAAAAAATCTGGAGATGAACAAGATTTGATTATTTTAACAGCAGTTGAAGTTGCAAGAATTTGTGCTCTATTATTACAACACATTATCCCAGAATTAAGTAAAGCCTTTTTAGCTCGACTTCAATGTCATCAATTTAATTTAACATTGGCACAATTTGGCGCAGATAAAACTTATGGAAAGGGAGCTAATGCACCAGCACCAGTCCCAATTCAAAGAATAGATTCAAAAATTATTACAGAATAGATATATATAGAAAAAAAAATGTACATATTAAATAAATAAATGACGATAATGAATCAACATTCGATGGAAATAACTTCAGTTTTTAAAGTCTTTGTGTCCAATATAACAATTTGACCCGTTTCTTTAAACTCAGGAATGGCAATCAATCTAACTTTAATATTTTTCTCCAGTTCTAATAGTTTAGTTTCAAACTTTGGTTGATTACCAACGAAATAAACATGTGGAGTTTCAGTTAGTGTGAAGGGATCATTGTTTGGGAAAGGGTAGCACCATAATGTATCAGGTGCAGTTGGAATTATATTTTGCCACATAATTGTTGCCTCCATGATTCCAATTCTACTATCTTCGATTTCTTTTGGTAAGATATATTTATAAATATCATTGACATTTTGTCCACTTGTTCCTAATGCTTTCATTTCATCATATTGTAACCATGTTGGGTTAGTCAACATTCTGAATCCAGGTGTGTTCAAGTAGTTTTTACATTTTTGGAAAAAAGCTCTATGTAATGGTTGTTGAGGTAAACTTGTTTCTGCTGGATCACTATCACCTGGCATTATATCAATGGGTATACTTGGTAACAAGTCAAGTAGAAAAGAGTCTAGCTGAGAAACTGATTGGACGTTGTAATTGGACTTATGTTTGGCTCCAAACTCATGTCTGTCTTCGGTTTGTTCATCCTGTTTAATTAAAACTGAGTTACCTGCAATAACCAATCTTGAGATTTTATCACTGAACTGTGATGATAATTCACCAGTTAAGAAATCTTTCAATAACTCATATTTAAGATCTTCGTCACCATTGAGTTGTAATCCTGAAATCAATGCAATCTTAGAATCTGATGAACTTGTAGGTTTTTGGCCACTTAAAAATGGATACACAATATCCACAACTTTCAAAACACCTGGTCTACTCTCCATTCCTAAAAGTCCAACAACATTACCTGTCACAATTATAGTGTCTTTTAATAAATCACCTTCAATCAATACTCTACCACTCTCATCTTCCAACATGATTTCATCAACTTCTGGATCTGTGTAAATACTAACCTCACCATTTGAATCTTTCACACCACGAACAACATCATCTAGCACGTTAGGTTTGTATCTCATTTCACAGTAGACTGTTCCAACAACCCAACATGGCACATCGCTCTTGATATCCAGCACTTTCTCGACATGCTCCACTTTCTTCCCATTAATGACTTCGGTTTCCCACTTCTTCTTTGCATTGATCATCACACGAGGTTTGAGCTGTTTGTATCTGTTGAAATAGATCGAGGCATATTGCTTCTCATACGGTCTTGCATTGAACTTCAAGTCAAAAGTGTCTTTGTTTTTGAAGTCTTCTGGTATCTTCACCGTGTCTCTGGTTAACTGTTCATTTTGTGAACCACTAAAAAAATGTGTTATTGAGGTGCTAGCAATATTAGGATTTGAGATCACGAACTCATCTTCATGCAAGAAGTCTTTCATTTGCTGTGCTATACTAGGCATCTGCTTTGCTGTTCAGTGTTAATAAATCTTAAAAATAATTTTCAGACGCGTTTCCATATTTTTTTTTTACTCTACTGCATAGTGAAAGATTAAGCTACAAGTTTTAGTATAATGCAAATAATGTTGTAATGTAATGTAATGAAATTCATAACTACTTAAAATTCGTCTTCTGTTAAGTCAGAACCTTCAAAATCTTCATCTTCGTGATCCAATTCATCGTAAAGTTCTTTATCGCTTAAGCTCAAATTCAAAATCTCCCAAGTTTGCTCATTATTGCCTCCAGAAATAGTTCTGATCAGTTTGAGCATGCTCTCTTTCGATGGTTCCGCAACTTTCGTCGCATTTCTCTTTAGTTCTGGTATCTCTTTACTATGCCCAATGGACATACCAACTCTTACCAATGTCTCTATACATTCATTTGAATTAGTAACTAAATCATTATCAAACTCCATAGTATCTTTCTGAAATAGCGCCAAAACAGTTGATCCTCCAAATTTGAAATAACCCAATTCATCAGCTCTATTAACTTTATCCCCTTCTTTCACAGATAAGATAGTTGATCCGACCATCATGGCACCCACGGCAACAACAATAACTAATCCAAATTGTTTTGTATCAATTGGAATCACAACACGAACATTTTCTCCAAAGACATCAAGGTCAGATCTAATTGCCATCGGATTCACTGTGTAATATTCACCTTCAATGAAAATTGGCTTGCCTATTGTCCCCTTAACTGGTGAATGAAATCTATGATAATCTTGTGGAGCTAGCCTGAATATTGCAATTGAGCAATCTTTGAACAACTCCACTGTTGATTCATCCATTTGATCACTCAAAAGTTTAGGTATCGTGAATGCTCTTGACTTGATCCATATCTTGTTAGCCAATGATAAGTTGTTGAACGTAGTACACCTTGAATCTGCAGCACTCACAATGATTCTATCATCTTCACCTTCAGGTAATCTTGCACCTGGCTTCAATTTTCTATAGAAAAACTCATTAAAAGTTTTGAAATTAGTGTCTGCACATTCAGATAAATCCAAATGATGAAATTTAATAAAAGAATCAATTTCTTTAACTGAATTTGGTGAATCGAATCTTTCACCTTGTTTAATTGATAAATTCCTTAATAAGTTTTTAATTCTTTTAGAATCAGTTCCTTTCCCTTTATAAAGTAACCTTATACCCAACCTAATATATAACGCCATTTTCTCTTCAATAATGAACCCTGTGATTCTATCTTGAACCAAAATATTCGCGTTATTCTTCCCCAATGCATATTTCCCATAGGCAAATTTGATTAGAACTTTAGAGTACCATCTTTTTGAAGCCAATCCAGCTGTTGCAAATTGTTTCAATTTATCACCTCTTGATAAACAAATCGCGGAATGAGTAACCATATCATGATCTTTTCGTCTTTTCCCACAGAAGGGGCATCTTTTCAATTGGATATTTTCATGTTGAATGACTTTAATGATTTCATCAATCGTTAACAAATCAGTGACGTTTTTATCATTTAATTTATAAAAATCCATGATTTCTTCACTTATTTCAAAATTTCCCAAGAATAAATCTAGTTGAATAATATCTAAATTCTTCTCTCCAAATTTCGAAATCAAAATATTCCATAGATCAGTTTGTAAATCATCATAATCTCTAAATTTTGCTCTTAATTTCAGTTTTGGTTCTTGTTTAAGATTTTCAGTTAATGGCATCAAATCTAAATCATAATCTTTGAAACCATCATGATTGATAACATCTTTCAATTTAATTGATCCAATGGCAACCTTATCATGAAATGAGACTCTATCTTTATCCAATATATTAAACACTATATCATAATCTTCTTCTGAATTTAAAACTTCAAATGCTAATTTTTCATTGAAAATTGGTGATAATGTATGTTTTCTCCATGATGTTCTATAAGTTTTTTTACCAAATGATATGACGACAAATGGATCCATATCAAATCTTGCCTTTGTGAAACCACGTAATGGTGGCAATCCACTTGCAGATATTATCTCCAAAAAGACAACTCCTGATATTCTAGTTTCTTGCTTAAATTTAGTTGGTTTTCTCAAATTTAAACTTGAGAATGAAGATGATAGTTGTTGGTTTGTGTCTGAAAAATCACTGTAAGAATCACAGCTTGTTGCCGATGCTGTTGCGCTTGGTTGTGCTAAGTAGATGGAACTGTGATTTATCACTGGTTTTTTAATCAGTTGATGTTTCAATAAATCTGGTTCGCTCGATACTTTGATCTTTTCAGTATTTTCAAAATGTGGATGTGGATGATGATGATCATGTCTTTTAGGAGATTCCACCTCATCCAGTAAAGATTCCACGTCTGTTTCAGTGTCAGAGTAATAATCCTGATCATCAATTTTGATCTGTTTTTGAAACGATTGAACTGAAGATTTCCAAATTTTGAAATCAGTCTGGAAATGATTTTGATGTTTTGAATGCAATTGAAATCCTAGTTTAATTTCCCCAGTGACAAAAGTGGTTTGTGATTTGGATGATCTTAATTTATACCATTTTGGTTCAACTTTTGTACGAATGGCACCTGTTTCTGGATCCTCAACGAATAAGTCCAGTATATTTAATCTTAATTCTCCTAAATATATGGAGTATTTTCTGTGCTTGTCAAAGACAGCGATGTAAACAATCGGGGAGTCTGACTTGAGTGAGAATTGTAACTGTAAGTTCCATTGAGGATTGACGGTTTTTTTCACTCTATGTGTTCTTTTTGACTGTCTAGCATACGCTACACCAGCAACCTGTGAGTGTGTGTGTTAGTTGAAAACATCAATTGCGTTTTGAGTTTGGTTATGAGGAGCGTACCATGTTCAAGTTTTTAGCATTAGAGGACTCTGCTAGGTCTCTTCCCTTCGGGTTGTTAGTACTGAGAATGCCATGATAAATAGCGTCAAAGCTGCAGCATAAACTACTGCCAGTGTGCACTGTGCACTGTATGAGTACTCACCTGGTAGACGTCCACCTGGAGCGTGATCTTGCGTCTCTTGACCTTCACGGTGTGCTTGCTGTTCCTGCTGTGCTTGCTCCCTGATAGAATGCGCATCATCTTGCTCTCCGGCGTGGTCTCAACTTGGTTCATTCGTTCTAAATTTAATGCTCGTGAAGAAATTATTATTTGAGAGCAAAATTTCGTGGCGAGTGAGTGTTAATGCGCCACTTTTGCTTACTGCTGCGCGTACCACTTTTGATGAGGTTTTTTGACCAGCTGGAAATATTCAACATGAGAAGAACGAAGAAGAACGAAGAACGAAGAACGAAGAGACTAGCAGTGAGAAGATGGTGGATCAGCTGACAGTATTCACTCCAGGTGGACATGTGCTGTACAAACACACCACAAGAAAAGTCCCAGACAGTGTGTTCAACGCGCTCATCGCCAACATATTCATCTCAGAAATCGCCAACGACAGTGCTGGTGAAATTGGAAGCTACAATTCTAATGGGTTTACTCTGAAGTACAAACGTTTGAACAATCCAGACTTCATTGTTGTTGCAGCATACCCAACAGCTACACCATTGAAATACGTGGAGAAATTAGTCTCAGTGCTTTCTATATTGTTCAAAGAAGTGTTCAGTCAGCAGCTGCTGGAAAATATCAACAATGAGGCCCCAATTACATTCAATTTAGAAGAAGAGACTACAAAGTTTGACCAATTCTTTAAAATCAAGTTGAACGAGCTTTCAAACTCAAGTATTGAAGATGACGAGGAACAATCAACTGAAGAAAATACTCTCAAATCATCTAAACAACAACAACAGCAAACACAACTACAGCAGCAGAATAAAGGTAAAAAACTACGTAAATGGGGTGCTGATGGGTCTGTCACTGAAGAAGACTCTAATTTTGCTTTAGATTTTTCAACTTCTGAAAGTGGTGCTGACTCATCTACAAATTCAAATATTAAAATTAATCAAGAAGAAATTGGTAATAAAGACACTAAAACAGGTAATTTCATAGTTAAAGATCTGAAAGATGAAATTGATGAATTGCTTGCAAACTCAAATAAAAAACAAGAAGTTAAAGAACCTTATAGTTTCTTGAAAAAATTCACTGGTGGTAAAACTATCACTCAAGATGACATAAAATCAACATTAGTGGAATTACAAAACCATTTGATCAAGAAAAATGTTGCACCAGAAGTTGCTAAGTATCTAACTTCAAACGTCGAGAAAGCTTTAATCGGTTCAAAAACTAAAAGTTGGACTTCTATTAAAACCACTGCAAATGAAGCATTAGCAAAATCTCTTACCAAAATTTTAACTTCAGGTACATCAGTGAATCTGTTAGAAGATATAAAATCAAATCCAAGACCTTATGTTATCTCTGTTGTTGGTGTTAATGGTGTTGGTAAATCAACAAATTTATCAAAATTAGCATATTGGTTATTACAAAACAATTTCAGAGTTTTAATTGTTGCATGTGATACTTTCAGATCAGGTGCCGTTGAACAATTACGTGTTCATGTAAACAATTTGAAAAATTCAAGTGAAAATAAAGATTCAATTGAATTATTTGAAGGTGGATATGGAGGTAGTGATTTAGTTGCCAAAATCGCTAAAAATGCAATTGATTACGGTACTAAAAATGGGTTTGATATCATATTAATGGATACTGCTGGTAGAAGACATAATGATGCGAGATTAATGGCACCTTTAGAATCATTTGCTAAAGCTGCAAAACCAAATAAGATTATCATGGTTGGTGAAGCTTTAGTTGGTACTGATTCTGTTGAACAAGCTAAAAATTTCAATAAAGCTTTTGGTCCAGGAAGAACATTGGATTTCTTTATTATAAGTAAATGTGACACTGTTGGTGATTTGATTGGAACAATGGTTAATATGGTTTATGCAACTAATATCCCAATTTTATTTGTTGGTGTTGGTCAAACTTATACTGATTTACGTACTTTGAGTGTTGAATGGGCAGTTAAAATGTTGATGAGTTGAGTTGGGTATTAACTTGATTGAATAAATAAATAAAATGATTGTTTTTTTGGATTTGGAAGTGGTTTGATTTTACATATTAATTACATTTGGAACATTTTTATAGTCGGTATTGAAAATATAAAATAATTTGTCGATTGAAATTGTAATTATACATGAAAACTATATTAGTACTCCATTATAAGTGATGTTAGTAGATGTCGATGTCACCTAATATCTTCTTCGATACAGTTCATTACTGCTGCAAAAGCAAATTTAAAGATTTTTTTTTTCTTCTCTTAACCTAAATTGAAATTTGGTTTCACACAAAAAAAAATTCCAAAAAAAATCAAGATTTCAACAGCTGCTAAATCTGTGTATGGCTGTCGACTTTAGCACCTTTTATGGAGCACCTTTATGCATCATAAATTGTGTCAAATTTATTTCAGAAAGTCAGAATTACCAGAAATGAACACTTCTAAAAGTAAGATTTTTGAGAGTACAACTGTTCAAATCATCTCTCTATTGACCTCTGGTGTTTCTCAGTGCTCTGTTCCACTACAATGTGCAACTTTTTGCTTCAAACTCTTCAAGAAACTAAACCATATACCCAAACATATACACTTTCACTTCCCAAAACGGAAACTTTTTCAGTTTTTCCACTCAAAAATTCACCTAAAATTCCCACCAAAACTGAAATTTCCACTTGAAATAATAACCGATTTTCTACCAGCGCCATCAAACTGCCCGCCTATTCTGAGAGAGATTGTAACACAGCAACATAGCAGCATTCTTGAATTGACAAATCACACGGCTTTCTTCTTCGTCTTGAAACCATCATCACTGTTCATAGTCACAACAACATTATTATTAATAAAAACAGAGGTTGACTAGGCGGGAAAAACCACACATACATCTAAAATTACATATAAACAACCATCACACAACAGGTCACCATTACTGAAAACGATTCATACTACGTTTCCTTCCATTACAACTCGGAAAGGATGACACGTCGCACAGCTAGAAAAGCTCCAAAGCAGCATGATAATAGACATTCTGACGCGGATGATAATGATGAAAATGTTGACCAGAACGGTCATCATCATGATGAGGATGATCATGAAGAAGAGCTTTCTCAGTTTTCACGCCGCAAGATTCAAAAGATTAACTATGCTGCAATTGAAAACAACTATGATAATTTAGATGAGGAGTTAGGGATTAAATCTGAAGATTCTGATACTGGTCTCAATCATAATGGCAGAAGATCCAAAAGAAATGGCAACGGACATGCAGCTAGAAGAAGTAGTGTCGCCAAAGAACAAGAAGATGACGACGAAGATGATGATGATGATGATGTTGGAGTTAATTTCAATAATAGACGGTCAAGAAGTTCAAGAAAATCTACCAGAAATCATGATAATGATGCAGAAGATGAAGAAGATTACATTAATGAAGAGGATGAAGATGAGTATCTTTCCGAATCTGATAACAGCGTTAAACGTGAACGCAAAAGAATTAATGACTTTGTATTAAAAGATGAAGATGATGAAGAGGAAGATGAAGATGTTGAATTTGGAACTAGATCGTCAAGAAGTAGAAATAGAAATAGAGCTAGAAGTAATTCAAGAAGGAGTACAAGAAATAAAAGCTCAAGAAGAAACACTCAAAATGATGATGAAGATGAAGAATATCATGAAAGACCAAAAAGACGTCGTCGTGATACAGAAGATGACGAAAGAAATTCTATTTTGAATGAGTTACAAGAATTGGAAGATTCTTCATCACCTCCTCCATTTTTGGACGACTCTCCTCCTCCAAATAGAGCTTTACGTCAAAGGAAAAACAACATTGATTATACAATTCCACCACCTCTGCCAGAAAACTTTGATGATAACTCTTTAATGATTGCACCTGCTGTTCCAACAACACCAAGAAGACGTGGTGGAGGTTCTGCACCACTACGAAGATTATTTCCAACAGGTGGTCCTTTTGGTGGTGGTGATGTTACATCAATCTTTGGTAAAAACTTCTCTTCCACTTTGAATGGTTTAGGTGGTAATCAATTAGCTGGTGGTGTTGATTCAGATTCTTCTGATGATGAGATCTTAGCCGTTGGTGAAACATCCAAAAGACTGTCTGTTTCTATTCATAATAATCCTTTATCAAACAGTGTCAATAAGAAAAATAAAAAACAAATCGCGGATTCTGATCCTTTAGGTGTTGACATGAACATTGATTTCAAATCTGTTGGTGGATTAGACAACTATATCAATCAACTAAAGGAAATGGTTGCTTTACCTCTATTATATCCAGAAGTTTATCAAAATTTCCATATAACTCCACCAAGAGGTGTTCTTTTCCATGGTCCTCCAGGTACTGGTAAAACTCTTATGGCTAGAGCTTTAGCAGCAAGTTGCTCAACTCAAGGTAAAAAAATTACATTTTTTATGAGAAAAGGTGCTGACTGTTTGTCTAAATGGGTTGGTGAAGCTGAAAGACAACTTCGTTTATTGTTCGAAGAAGCCAAAAAACAACAACCAAGTATTATCTTTTTTGATGAAATTGATGGTTTAGCACCAGTTAGATCTTCTAAACAAGAACAAATCCATGCAAGTATTGTTTCTACTCTATTGGCTTTGATGGATGGTATGGATAACAGGGGTCAAGTCATCGTCATTGGTGCAACTAACAGACCAGACGCTGTTGATCCTGCTTTACGTCGTCCCGGTAGATTTGATAGAGAATTTTATTTCCCGTTGCCAGATTTAAAATCAAGACAAGAAATCTTGAAAATCCATACGAAAAAATGGGTTCCACCTTTATCAGACTTATTTATTGAAAAATTGGCTCATTTAACAAAAGGTTATGGTGGTGCTGACTTAAGAGCTTTATGTACAGAAGCAGCTTTGAACAGTATACAAAGAGCATACCCTCAAATTTATAACTCAAATGATAAACTTAAAATTGATGTTTCTAAAATTCAAGTTTCAGCAAGAGATTTCATGAGAGCTTTAGAGAAGATTGTTCCATCTTCTGTGAGATCTGCATCAAACTCCTCTTCACCATTACCGGAACATTTAAAACCATTATTATCAAATGAATTGAATGAAGTCACTAAAAAATTATCAAAATTAATTCCAAATGTTAAGAAAATGACATCATTAGAAGAGGCAATGTTTGTGGACCCAACAGAAGGTGATGAAGATGGAGGGTTTGGTAAACATGAATTATTAAGAAGACTAGAATCAACAAGAGTATGTCGTCCAAGATTATTATTAGCCGGTCATTCAGGTAATGGTCAACAATATATTGGTTCAGCAATTTTGAATTATTTAGAAGGTTTCAATGTTCAACATTTAGATTTATCATCAATTTTCAGTGATTCCACAAGATCGATAGAGACTGCAATAATACAAAGTTTTGTTGAAGCACGTCGTCATCAACCTTCAATCATTTTCATTCCAAATATTGATATCTGGTACATGACTCTACCTGAATCTGCAAAATTGACATTTGAGAGTTTGTTAAGATCATTGAATTCAAATGAAAGAATTATGTTATTAGGTTTAAGTGAGACACCATTAGCATCTATTGATCGAGGCCTGAGACGTTTATTTGGTTTATCAAGTGATAATTATTATGAATTAAGAACCCCAACAAAGGATGAAAGATTGAATTTCTTCCAGTCAATCAAAGTTTCAATTCAAATGAAACCAATTGAATTTTTGGATTCAAGACCAAAACGTAAATTAGAAATTTTAGAGAAAGTTGAAGTTAAAAATGATAAAATAAATTCAAAAGATGATTTAAGAAATTTAGAAAAATCTGATATGAGATTGAAAAATACATTGAAGATTAAATTAGCAGGATTAATGGATTTATTTAAACAACGCTATAAAAAATTCAAAAAACCACCAATTGATGATGTATTATTAATTCATCTTTTTGAACCACCAAATCCACTAAATGAAATTCAATATGGTTATGAAAAACATGGTGATATGATTTTAGAAGTCTCTACACAAAAGAAATATTTCAATATGGATCTTGATATCATTGAAGAACGTTTATGGAATGGATTTTATTCCGAACCAAAGCAATTTTTAAGAGATATTGAATTGATTTATCTGGATAGTGTGACTTTAAATGATAGGGAAAGATTGATTAAAGCTTCAGAAATGTTTGCTAATGCTCAAGTTGCAGTTGAAGAGATTTCAACACCGGAATTGATTGAACAATGTAAAGGATTGAAATTTAGAGAAAATCAAAGAAGAAAAATTTATGAAGAAGCTGTTAAGCAACAAGAGTTAGAAGCTGAGAAAGTTGGAGTTGAACCAATGGATGGTTCATCAAATGTTGAAGCTGCTCAAGGTGATGATAAGCATTCGAATGAAGTTGCTACAACAAAAGGAGCTGCTGCTGCCCAAGCTATTGATCCAATATCAAAGGATGACAATGTTTTATTTTCCAGCGGTTCAACTAAAATGGAAATCAACAGTCTGTTGGATGGACCAGCTCCAATGTCATCAGTAACAGAAACAAAAGAAGATGAGGTGATGGAAGATGTACAACCAACCAATGAAACAGCTGATAAATCTCAGATTTTGCCAACCAAGGAAACAGAAGAACAAGTTGAAGAAAAACCTGCAGAACCTGAAGAACCATTACCACCATTTATTATAGACATTGAAAAACTTGATCAAATAATTGATTCACTAGCATCAGACTCTGAAGGATTTGAAATTGAACTTTTAGAGCAAATTAACTCTAAAATGATGGATATAATTTGGACGGATAGAAAATTATGGGATCGTAATAGTACATTAGATAAAATTTCTGAAGAATTGGAGGCAATAGGGAAAGAATATATATAAGAAGTTTTCCCCCACTGAAAGAAGTTTTATTAACTATGTATAAGTTTTCCAAATATGATATTTTTGTCTAATGATGAAATCAATCTTGTAGGTCTAAAAACATTTTGGAGATTTGTAAAACAGTTGTATCATCACCAAATTGACCAATTAATTGTATTGAAGTGTTGTTTTCCCATGGGATCGAAATGGCAGGTAAACCAGCTAATGAAGCAGGAACAGTTAAAGTGTCATTCAAATAAACGTCTGTAATGGATTGTTTATTGAATTCATCTAATGTTGGAGGTTTTGAAATTGAAGTTGGTGATAAAATGATATCGACTCCATTTTCATTTGAATCTTTGTTGGAACTGAAGATGTTTGGGAATTTGAAAATTGAATCAAATTGACTTTTTAAATTGTTTCTCTCGTTGATTGCCTTCAAATAGTTATTTTTAAAAGATTCTGATTGTAAATTATAATTTCCTAACAAAATTCTATTTTGAACTTCTTTACCAAATCCAGTTGATCTAGTTTTAGCATAATGATTCGTATCATCGTCAGATCTATATCCGTACCGTATACCATCATAACGAGCTAGATTTGATGATGCTTCAGCTGGTGCCAATGTGTAATAAATTGGTAGCGAATATTTCAAATTTGGAATTGAAATTGGAATGATATCAAAATCATTATGGAACTGTATCAAGATTTTTTTCCAAGATTCAATGACATCGGTTGATAAGTTCTTGATTAGAAATTCCATTGGTACACCAATTCTAATTTTTCTATTGAAAATAGTGTTATCAACTTCATTAATTTTATTTCTATAATCTTGAGATAGTGAAGTTGGATCCTTTTCATCAAACTTATTTAACGTTTCATAAACTGTTTGCACTAAATCAATATTTCTACTCATTATCCCCACAGTATCCAAACTTTGAGCATATGCAACAACGCCCCATCTGGAAATTCTCCCATAAGAAGGTTTAAATCCAATAATCCCATTATAAGCAGCTGGTAATCTAACTGAACCACCTGTGTCAGTTCCAATACTAAAATCTACTACATCTGCACTAACTGCTGCGGCAGAACCACCAGATGATCCACCACTGATGCGTTTTTCGTTGGGAAAAAGAGGATTCAATGTAGGTCCAAATTTTGAATTTGTTGTACTTGAACCCATTCCAAATTCATCCATGTTGGTTTTCCCCAGGATAGTAGCACCTGCATCGTTTAGTAGTTTTATAATGGTAGCATCAAAGGGAGATTTATAGTTCTCTAGGATTTTAGAAGAACATGTTGTGAATTCATCTTTTGTTACAATGTTGTCTTTTATAGCGACTGATTTGTTTGATAATGGACCATTTTGCTGTGGAATTGGAACTGATTTTCTTATGGATGTGAAAATATTGTATTTCGTTTGAGCTTCAAGAGCTTTGGAAACGAGATTTTGGTACTGTGACGACATCTCAGTTTCTCTGTTTCTAATCGATTTTGAAAAAAAAATAAAAAATGTGTTGATGATTTTTTGATGTTTTTTTTTTTTTCATAGAAAAATGGAAATCAACGCGTTTTTGTCAAACAAGGAAGTTTTAGAAATTGATTGATTGAAAAGATGTCGAAATTTGCAGGTTTAGAGGGAATAGTAAGCTTACATTGAATATTCTACTACTCAAAAATGTAATAACAACTTTTTTTTTTAAGGATCATGGTTCAAAAGAGGTGTATGAAACATCAGATGTGGAAGATTCAATTGAAGTGAGTGTGAAGAGTTGATGTGTCCAATTTATGACTCGTGATTAACTAAAGATGATAGTTTGAAGAACATCATAGCTCAAGATCCTCAATCGTGGAAGAAGAGATAGTGGTTGCAGATAGTTTCAAGAAGTTTTCCCAGAATTTTGTTTTCAATAACAACACTGATTTCTCAGATAGAATAGGAGATATCAGGAATAAAAGTTATACAGTTAAGCATGGAGAGAGTGTTTATAGTAGGATTGAGAGGATAAGACGTGAGATGATTGAGTTGCAGAAGGATCTTGAAGAAGATGAGGAGAATGAAGATAAGAATGTTGAAAGGCAAGTTGAGGATTTGAAGAGTTTGTTTAAAGATTTAAACAAGCGTGTTAAAGATCAAAAAATTTTGAAATTGGAATTACAAGATGACGTTGAAATTGAAAGAAAAAATGGTGATGATAGAAGGATTGAATCAGATCCACAGAAATATATTCAACTTGAACAGAAGATCCATGAGATTGAGAAGATAATAGGGATTGACTTGAATATAAAAAACCGGTTATCTATACAAGGAATGATTAATGATATTTACAGGAAATTGAAATTGATCAGTAATGATGAAGGATCCATGGAAAGAATATCAATTTTAATTGATGATATTAATTTAAAATTTGAGAAATCTATAGCAATAAGAAGGTCGCTTTATAACGATAAAGATGAAGACTTGATTGAAAGAGAAGAGAAGATCAATGAGATTTATGGAAAATTTAATAAAATTAGTAACTTTGAGACAGAATTGCCATTGTTAATTAAAAGACTGGAGTCATTGAATGATTTACAGTTGCAAACGCGAGACGTTTTGGAGTTGAATAAAACGGTGCATTATAATGTGGATGTGTTGTCTACAGATTTGAAGAAATGGGAGGTTAGTTTGGAAGGGTTGGAGAAGAAAATGAGCGAGTTGGATGCTGCATTTGAGAAGAAGAAGAACGAGCTACTAGCAGCTGTTAATAAATGATGCTGGCATAGTGGTTGATTTAGTGTCATCAAAATATTCAAATGTACATCTTCAGTGTTCACGAATCACCATGTAGTTGTGTCTTCATTTCTACATACATACATAACAACAACGGCTAAATAGAAAAAGTTCAAGATCTTAAGAGTCATTCCGGTGGCGGCGTTCCTCTGCATATCAATGGACTTGCCATTTGCAGTCTAGACCCACATTAGCTTCCCCCTCGTTGCGTCAGTCCGGTCTGTCAGAGTCTGTCAGGGTCTGCTAGACCGCCATCTCCAGGTCCACTTCGCCAAACAGCGGCTTCTCGCGGTGGTTTTTTCTTGCAATTCTTTTCACTCTGCTTAACACACACAAGTGCCATACATACAAAAACTACACCACCACGGTAATACAACAACAACTCAAGAGTTGTCTCAGCCATACTACAATCAAAATATGCCAAAACTATGTGTTCCAGTATTTTGTGTCAAATCTTTTCACTTCTTTCTCTTCTTCAGGATGTACATACTATACTCCGGTGGCCCTACTCCCAGAGTCCCACGCACAACCACTACCGGCGTGATTAGTCACTGAAACCCAAAAAAAAAATTTCCTCCCAGCGATGATTTTTCCCTGTATATAAATTCCCCAGTTTTTCACCAATATAAATCTCTTAACAATCTTTTGATAAATATTTATTGAATCAGTGTCAACATCAACGGTTGAATAATGTCTGCTAGTGCTGACACAACTTCTGAAAAAGAAGGCTCTCAAAATGAGGAAACTTCCTCAGTGACAAAACTTTATTCACAAGAAATCATATCTGATGAAGAAAAAGAATTGAAAACTGCTGAATTAGCTGCCAAATATAACATCAATCAAAAAAAATTAATGTGGAAAATGGATATTTGTATTGTCCCACCGTTCGTGTTATTATATTTCTTAGCTTTTTTGGATAGAATCAATATTTCAAATGCTGCCGTTTATGGAATGAGTAAAGATTTGAACTTAACTGGGAATCAATTTAATACTGCATTGGTTGTTTTCTTTGCTCCATACATTTTTTTTGAAGTCTTGTCCAATTGGTTGATGAAAAAAGTTCCTCCACATATTTGGTTAAGTGGTTGTATCTTTTCATTTGGTATTGTTACTTTGGGTTTAGGTTTTGTCAAGAATTTTGGTGGATTAGTTGGTTGTAGATTTGCTTTAGGTTTATTAGAATCTGCCACTTTCCCAGGCATTTTTTACGTTTTGTCAACCTATTATACAAGTTCAGAAGCTCAAAGACGTTTCAGTTTCTTCTTTAGTGGTACTTGTCTTTCAGGTGCCGCAGGTGGTGCAATTGCTTTTAAAATTAATGATTTAGATGGAGTTCATGGTTATGCTTCTTGGTCATGGATTTTCATTATCGAGGGTACTTTCACCGCGGGTTTAGCATTCTTGTTATATTTCATTATCCCAGATTTCCCAGAAGATGCTCGTTTCTTAAGTGCTGATGAGAAAAAATTTATTGGTGAAAAATTAGAAATACATTCAGTTTCTTCTGGATTTGATGTTAAATTTGGTTGGAGAGATATGTCAAAAGCTTTCTTTTCAGATCCATTATTCATCATTTCTGCATTAGCTTATTTTGCTTTAATTATTCCCGCTTATGGTTATGCCTATTTTGCTCCATCTATTATTAAAGCTATGGGTTATACTGCACAATCTGCTCAATCACATTCAGTTTACCCATGGGTTTGTGCCTTTGGTTTAACCAATGTTTTAGCATTTGCCTCCGATTATAAGAAAATTAGATGGCCATTTGCTGTTTGTTCAGCTCTTGTTGCAATTGTTGGTTTAGGTTTAGTTTTAGGTGTTACTGATAATGAAAACGCAAGATACGCTGGTTGTTTCTTGACTGCGAGTGGGTTATACAGTTCAATGCCATCTTTAGTTTGTTGGACTTCATTGAATTATGGTGGTCATTTAAGAAAATCTTTAGGTACTTCATTCCAAGTTGGTTTTGGTAACATTGGTGGTATCATCTCAGTTTTCTTATTTTTGAGTAAAGATGCTCCACGTTACGTGAAAGGTTTATCGGTGTGTATTGCATTTACTGCTCTTGCAGTGTTTTTGTTATTAGGTGTTTTAGGGTACTATGTTTTACAAAATAAAAAGAAAGCTACTGTTGAATATAAAGAGAAGTTTTACAGTCAAAGTGAAAGAGATATTGTTTTACAAGGTGATTTAAATCCTGCTTTCAAATATTTATACTAGATGTTTTGTGTTTCTGTTTTTCTGTTTTTCATACAAAGATTATAATGATTTAATTAATTGAAGAAAAGTTAGAAATGAATAATAATAATAAATAATAATGTTACGTTTGTTTTTTGAAACTTGACTGTAGATTTTTATAAATAACAGACTACAGAGGGTCCAGACTCCAACTGTGGCATTTTGATTAGTCTTTATATGATTAATTTTTTTGTGTCAAATAGTGAACTTTGAATCTTTTAACCATTTTTGAAATTTGCCGTATGTTAAGTTGAAAACAACAAACACTAAAATGTGTCAATTCCATTTTGGGGAAGTGACACATTTCTTCAGTCCCATTTTCCTATAAGCAGCCTGAAAGCTGAAGCTTGAAATTCTAGATTTCCAATCTGTTGCTACTTAAATTTGTCTTGAAAGTCTGTCAAAAACTCGTTTTTTTATCGAATTTTCGTGTTTTTCAAAAATGAAATCTTGGAAATCGGCTATTGACGATTTTTTCACTCATAAAAAATATTTTTTTCAAGAAAACTGAAATTTTTGTATCCTTCAAAAGTGAAGAAAATTCAAAAATGAGACTTTTTTGGGAAGACTAAGAAACTTTTATGGTGAATTTTGATTTTTGGGGGTTTTTTGTTTTAATCATTTCATGTCTTGATTTATGTATGTACTGAACAGTGAACTGGTGCTGTTTGAATTTAGTTGAATTAGTAGAAACTTGAAATGCTAACGGACTACAGGAGATGTTCAAGAAGAATAGAAATCATTCATTTGCAAAACGGCTGAATTTTGACTCATCTGGAAATTGACTAGACAGTTCTCACTGCTCAGTATATTTGGGTGTTCACTGTTCAGTACCTGATTTTTGTGTGTCATGAAAATATTAAGGGCATGGTTGAAATGATGCTCTAATTAATTCAGTTAAAAAAGTAACTCCAAAAAGAAAAGACCAGCTGTATCCAACGTTCAAACTTCAAACTCATTTCTAAACACTACAAAACCTAATTACTATCGTTGGATCTAACTAACATTCATCGACACTTCACAACAGATCTTCTACTCTCGAGTCTCTTCCCACCAACTTACTCTTTACAAGCTATAAATTTTCTGTCAATAACCGTTCTTAGTCCCACATTCATAAACCGTAGTCTCCAAGCCCAAATTAGTCCCACTTTCTGTATTTCCTGCTGCCTGAAACGGGTTTTTCTTCATAAACTTTACCAATATGCAACCAAAAAAAAAATTATTTATCAACCCAGTCATACTCTCAAAGTTTTCCCATTGAAGATATAAAACCCACAAACTTTCCTTCAACTTTGATTCACCATTGAGATTTATTTCTTCTCAATCAAAGAGTCAAAAGAAAGGAAATTTAAATTCATTCCCAAAATGTCTGAATCTGAATCTCAAACTCATTCAATTTCTGCTAAAGAACAAGAAATTGAAAGTAATGAAATAAATCAAATAAATTCCAAAAATCAATACAATTCTGAACAATTATCTGATGAAGAAAAAGATTTAAAAACAGCTGAATTAGCTGCCAAATATAACATTAATCAAAAAAAATTAATGTGGAAAATGGATGTTTGTATTGTTCCTCCATTTTTACTTCTTTATTTTTTAGCATTTTTAGATAGAATTAATATGGGGAATAGTTATACCTATGGTATGGGTAAAGCTTTAAATTTACATGGTAATCAATATAATATTGCTTTAGTTGTGTTTTTTGTTCCATACATTTTTTTCGAAATTTTATCAAATTGGTTGATGAAAAAAGTTCCACCTCATATTTGGTTAAGTGGTTGTATCTTTTCATTTGGTATTGTTACTTTGGGTTTAGGTTTTGTTACAAATTTTGGTGGATTAGTTGGTTGTAGATTCGTTTTAGGTATATTTGAATCTGCCACTTTCCCAGGTATTTTTTACGTCTTGTCAACTTATTATACAAGTTCTGAAGCTCAAAGACGTTTCAGTTTTTTCTTTAGTGGTACTTGTTTAGCTGGTGCCGCAGGTGGTGCAATTGCTTTCAGAATTAATGATTTAGATGGTGTCCATGGTATTGGAGCATGGGCTTGGATTTTCATTATCGAAGGTACTTTCACCGCGGGTTTAGCATTCTTGTTATATTTCGTCATCCCAGACTTCCCAGAACATGCTCGTTTCTTGAATGATAATGAAAGACAATTTTTAAAAGAGAAATTAGAAATTCATACAGTCACTTCTGGTTATTCTGTTGATTTTAATTATAAAGATTATTGGAAAACTTTCAAAACTGAACCATTATTTATTTTAACCTCATTATGTTATTTTGCTTTAGTTATTCCAAGTTATGGTTATGCTTATTTTTCACCAACAATCATCAAAGCTATGGGTTATAGTGCACAAGCTGCTCAATCACATTCAGTTTATCCATGGATTTTAGCGTTTGGTTATACAAACGTTTTAGCATTTGCATCAGATTATAAAAAAATTAGATACCCATTTGCAGTTTCTTCTGCTTTAATGGCTATTGTTGGTTTAGCTATGGTTTTAGGTATTTATGGTAATGAGAATGCAAGATACGCCGGTTGTTTCTTAACGGTCACTGGTTTATACAGTTCAATGCCTTCATTAATTTGTTGGACTGCTTTAAATTTTGGAGGTCATTTAAGAAAATCTTTAGGTACTTCTTTCCAAATTGGATTTGGTAACATTGGTGGTATCATTTCTGTTTTCTTGTTCTTAAGCAAAGATGCTCCACATTTCACTAAAGGTTTAGGTGTTTCTCTTGGTTTTGTTGCATTTTCAGTTATCATTTATTTAGTTATTGTTTACTATTTGATGAGACAAAATGCTAAAAAACAAACTGAAGAATATAAACAAAAATTTTTCAGTCAAAGTGAAAGAGAAATTATTTTACAAGGTGATTTGAATCCAAGTTTCAAATATCTTTTATGATTATCTAGAAGAAATGTTTTGCTTTAAGAATGATTTTATGATGTGTGTGTGTTTTTTCTTTTTAAGTAATTAGATTTTTGAGTGTTTATTAATTAATAATAAGTAATAGTTATTTTGCAAAAAGAATTTGTAGCTTCAAAGTAACAGTGTTATCATCTATGAGAGTATAATTTTTTCAGTTTCAAAATCAGTTTTTTTTTCAATTTTTTTTTTTTTT